>JASDQU011505420.1:2289-14239 GCA_032191745.1 Picea mariana | reverse complement strand
TTGTAAGTCATCATCTTTTATATTTATTCAATATAGGTAATAGTATTTTAAGGGTATTCTTAGTCAAAAGGACAAATTGTATGTGTTATATGATTTTCCTAGAAAATATCTAAGGCCCATTGCAATCATAGCAAAGACCAAATACCAGACCGAATACCAGAGCATAATTTGGAAAAAACGACTTAGACATTTGAATTTATGAAGAATGGAGTTGTAATTGTAACACACCCAACCCCTTAAAGGAACATTTAAGGGATGGGGCATCAAAATTTTGCTTTCTCTCAAACATCTATAAACCTCTTTTTAACGACACCATTGTCTTCTTCTTGTCAGGAGATTTCCAATGATTATTGTCATGCTCATAACCGATCTTTGGATCAAAATTTATGGCCCCTTAAAGTTTCAGGGTCTTTATCATATCCGCCTCAAGTCACTTCATTTCCACGCGACTCTTTCCACTTATCTTCCTACATGGCGTAGATGTGGCATCCACCACCTGCCCTTTTGTGTAACACATACGCTTAGGGAAATTCGACGTTCGACACTTCGGAACTGGATGCCCCTTTTTCCTTCTACACACCTATCCTCCAGAGTCCCAAACTCTCGAAGGATCCTGAAACCTTGCCACGTGACTCCGACCCTCATCCCTTTTGACTTATCTATGATACTACCCCCAAACCTCTGAAGCTCCGAAGTCCCGGACTCCCGAAGGGTCCACCCTTACACGTGGTGGCGTATTAAATATAGAGGTAAGGATAGGTGGGTCCTAGGTACTCCACCCGCTAATAAGCCAAGAATATATGTGCCAAGGGGGTGACATGCGACAAGGAAGAGGTGACACGTGGCCCTATAAGTGGGTGACACACGTCATGTTTTAATGGGCATATAGGGTCTGCAAAAAGCACATATCGAGGTGACATGTGGCACGTCGAGCATGAGTCCACATCACCTTGAGTGACGTCAGCATGCCACATCATTCTGGACTGAAAACCTTCCAACGCCCCTTAGACTTTCATGGTTGGGAAGTGTCCACATAGATCCATAGATCTACAGCCTCCATTGCTTCGCAACTTTGGCGTTCGAGGAATCTGCAGTGTGATTTCCTTGTTAGTCCTGGAGTGGTTAGCATCGGGATGACCACGACCTAGATCCAACGATCTGAGGGGATCCTGAGTGGTCCTTGGATCAACGGTCCTCATCACTTCACGAGTTCGACATTCAGGGCTTTTACCTGCTTGACACTCCCTTTCTCCCATAGTGGTCAAAGTTGGACTGACCGCAACTTAGATCTAACGGCCAAGAAGGACCCTGGGGGTCCTGGGATCAATGGTTTGATTTATTTCATAACTTCAACATTCAAGGGTTTGGTTTTGAAATTTCCTTTTTACTCCCGGAGTGGTCAACATTGGGCTGACCAATGTGTGGATTGAACAATCATGAGAGGGTGCCAAAGGATTCCTAGATGCACGACTCACATTAATTCACAACTTCAACATTTTTGGGTTTTGGTGCTATGACATCTATGTTCTCCCAAAGCAGTCAACGTCGGGCTCACCACGACGTAGATCCGACAATCGGGGAGGCTCCCAAGCATCCTCGGTTCTACGACTCGCGTTACTTCGCGACCGATAAGTGGGTCAGGTTTTATTGGTGGGTTAGATCCCATGGTCACGATTAAGAAACCACCAGATGTAAGTCGATATCGGGGGTAACCGTAGCAACAGGTACCCTTCAGCTAGTTTGAGAGTGGTAAGGCTATAACCTCCTGGAGCCCTAAACCCCCAGAGTCTCAAACCAAGGTAGTTTAGTTCTTCTCGAACCTAGCGAAGGGTTCCCAGGTCTTGGTCATATGGATCCTCTGATAGGTCTAGGGCTACACGCCCACCTCTTTACTGTGATTTAGTTAGGGTCATGGTCAGGAGCCCTTGACCACATCGACGACTGGTTTGAAGGAAGCACCTTCCATTCTCTAGACTTAAGTTTTATAACACAAAATATATTTCTCAACTGGTACAAGAACCATGAACTTATCCTTAGACTCATTTACAGACCTTCGTCTTGTATCTCTCCAGTTGTTGAGAGGAAGTAGGCATAAACCAATTCGAAAACATGGTTTCAAATAAAAACAATAAGTATTTCTACTTCAATCATACCATACAAATTTTCATCATTGATACATACATTCAACCATCTTTTCAAGTTTAGTATACATAGCATAAAAATACTTATTAGGAAACTAGGATTCGTGAAGCAATTGTCGAGAGGGATGCCTGTTTCCACCCAACCGTAGGTACAACCACTCTTGAACGGAATTTCCATTGGACACCCCCTAGCTAGATCGTGATGTTCCGAGAGAGACTCTCTTGTTTCTAGTTCAACGATAGCCAGGGATAGAGGTTACTCTCCTCCTCCCACAGGAACTTGGAAAAATGGTTTTCTCTCTACCAAGCAAGGGGGTCTGCAAACTTATCTGCAACCTTGTTTATCAACTTGGACTGAAAACGTTGTCAGCAACTTCTTGCACCCAGAACGAGCTTGTCTTTCAGTTCTCCCCCGAACCAGAGAGTTGCATGTGCTCTTCTCTTCTTTTCAAATCCCCTCTTCCCATAAGTTCCTTTCTTTTATTGCCTTCCTTGGCAATATTTCATGAGTCTAAATCCCCAGCTCGTGGTTAGGTCAGGAAATATTTTAGATGGATACTCTTCTCATCTCCTCATTAACTCTTTTTAACAACCCAATTTGATTTTTATTGACCATAGTTTGTTAAATTAAATTAAAATAATTATTTAAATAAATACATTTGAATCTTTTACTATTTTATTATTTAATGGTAGGTGAGGGAATTAATGAGGGGATAAGGCAGTTGGGAATTGAATGAGGGAGGGGGATTTGAGAGAGGGGATAAGCAAGGGGGGAGAGGACTTGGAAGGGGTTCCTTTCTTTTTGGGAAAATACTGGCAAACGAAGAGGAGGAGGGGAGGATATTACAAGGGAGAAGATTGTTTTGGGGGACTTTTAGAGGAGCACTGTTGTTGTTGGGAACTTTGGGCTTAGGGGCTAGGAAACCACAAGGATTCCTGGAGTTAGGGATCCATCGAGGCTATTCCTAGTTGGTTGGGAGGTAAATATTCATTTTTAGGCAGTTTGGGCAAGAACAAGAGAAAACGAGCAAGGGGCTAAGTCAACTAGAACCCACAGGTCGAGGTATGTATTTTACTAGATAATTTTTTGTATTTATGTTGTTTATTTACTATTTTATTCTTGTTATAAAGAAAATCTCGAACTAAATTACAGTCATTACAGTAGGAGATAATTAATTTTTTTGAGGCCCTGAAAAATAAGTCCTTATAAATGGAATCAGAGCTCTGTTTCAAAACTTAAACCTAGGGCTTACCCACCTACAACCCTGGAAAACATAACCCTGAACCCTTGGACATGAAACTACCCTTTATTTACAGCCCTTAAATAAACCAAAAATAACCCAGAAATGACCCTAGAACCCTAAGGAAACTACCCAAAAAAGTATTGGAGAAGAGTGTGAGTGCAGCAGGGAAAAGACCCTACTACACCTCTTCTAGTCCCATGTCCACATGTTCCTTGTCCCACTGATCCAACCCCTATACCTGTAAACATCCTCACCTGGAAAAGAACAAGAGGAAATAATTGTAAGGGTTAGATGCAGACAAATATATATATATTAAAAGAGAGATTGGACTCTTATTATCCAAACCCCAAGTCATTATTTTTCATGCCATCAACAAAAATAAGCTATGAAGTAACACCCATTCACAAGGTACCAAGGAGGAAACCCACAAATTGCATGGTGAGTGCTCAACAAGTCATATGTTAAGTACCAAATACCTGAATACAAAATATCACAATAGATCTAAATATATCTGAATATAATCACCACACAAGATATATGAAACCATATAGAAAACCACCACTTTATTTTATCAAAACCCTCGAGGTAGGGCAACACCATATAATGGATCCTATTATGGAAGGGATCATCTCATGTTCAATTTCCTCTTCGAGGGAGCATCCTCCTATTGAGCTACAACTCTCAATACAATAATTCTCTGCATGTCCCATTACATTGCTTGAACCCCTTTATATAGTGCTACCATCACCTAAGAACATTCTAGAGGAGGAATATTCTAGAAGTAGAACCTTCTAAGAAGTCCTCTTACATTTATTATATCTAATTACCCATTTGTTATATCTAGCTACCATAGTGGGCCTTATTTAATAATATAGTGGACCTAGTCCACCTTACATTGAATGACCTCCACGATTATCACTATGGGACCTCTAGGCCCCCACTACTACCTCTCTAACTACCTAACATTCCATCCCCCTTATGAAAGCGTTGTCATTAATGCTTGATGTACAACCATATACCAAGGTCCCATGGATAATTGTGGACAATAATGTTGAAGAAGACTGGAGAACCAAGGTCCCATGTAGAAAGGAAAGTCACCATGTTGAAGTAGTCCAACCACCATTTTAATCCCGGGTCCCATGTCCAAGTGCTCATGTGAACTCCCCATGGAATATTTTGGAACACAATAACCAACTCAAAATGATGCTCCAAAGACTGACGCCTGTCATGTGGATCCAAATAAGAAGATCCATCCACATAGTGGAAAAGGGTCATAGCATAATCTAGAAGGAATAATACCACTGTAGAATATGAAGGATGGACAATGGTAATAATCATTGGCTCCTGATTTGTCACACTGATTCTCTCTACAGAAGGTGGATTAGAGTCATCAAATAAAATATGAAAGTGGTTGTCATCCTAAAAATGACAATTATCCATATGCCAATCATCGCAATCGGCCTCCAAATCATACCAATCATATATTTATTGATTATATTCATCCCTGATGTTATCCATAAAAAATACATCCCGCATGCTATCCAATGAATCTTGAATACTACGAAAACTATCATTGAGGTCGTTTGTGAGGCCATTTACAAAGTCATCCAATTTGACATCCAATGTGTCATACAATTGGGATTTGAATGCTTCAATAATTTGTAGAATTTCTTTGAGGGTTTGAGAGGAAATATCCATTTGAGCACCCTATGAACTCTTTGGTCCCACAGCCATCATGAAAAAACCCAAAAAATAGAACAATAAGTTACAGTAGAAAATCACGGCTTTTTCCAGAAAGACCCTGAAAAACTGCTGAATTTAAAATGCTCATAACTTCACTTCCCGGACTCCGTTTCAATTGAATGTTTTTTTGAAATTGAGTATTTTTCTGAGAGGAATTCAAATATCCAATTTTTTTTTTGCCAAATTCAGCTCGTAAATCTTCAGATCTGAACTTAAATTTTTTCGCCCTATTTTTTTCCCCTAGAAAATTTATGCAAAAAGAGAAAAAATTTCTTCCCTTCTTTGGCCAAGGAAAGTGCTCTGATACCACTTGTTAAGGACCAAATACCTAAATACAAAATATCACAATAGATCTAAATATATCTGAATATAATCACCACACAAGATATATGAAACCATATAGAAAACCACCACTTTATTATATCAAAACCCTTGAGGTAGGGCAACACCATACAATGGATCCTATTATGGAAGGGATCCTCTCATGTTCACTTGCCTCTTTGAGGGGGCATCCTCCTATTGATCTACAACTCACAATACAATAATTCTCTTCATGTCCCATTACATTGCTTGAAGCGCTTTATATAGTGCTACCATCACCTAAGAACATTCTAGAGGAGGAATCTTCTAGAAGTAGAACCTTCTAAGAAGTCCTCTTACATTTATTATATCTAACTACCCATTTATTATATCTAGCTACCATAGTGGGCCTTATTTAATAACATAGTGGACCTAGTCCACCTTACATTGAATGGCCTCCACTATTATCACTATGGTCTCTCTAGGCCCCCACTACTACCTCTCTAGCTACCTAACATCATATTTGAGCTCGAGTCCAAGTGTGAGGTGTCGAGGGAGAAATCCCATAGGCCATAAACATGGACCACGTGTTTTGGGTTATCAAATCACCTAAGTCCATCACTCATACCTCCCAGCACAAAAAACATACAAGTTGAAGCTCAGCATCCAAGTCTAGTGCCATGGCCAAAGGAAGAGCCTATGCACAAGTCGAAGCCCAGAAACCAAGCGCCAAGCCTATCCAAGTCGAAGCCCAGAAACCAAGCGCCAAGCCTATCCGAGTTGAAGCCCAGAAACCAAGCGCCAATCCACGAGGAAGAATCCCACAAAAGGCGTGTATTGTGCACAACAAGTCCAACAACACCTCTGCCAACCCCCCGCACTGCCACTAGCACCAAACCATGAGGACGAGAGCCCACAAGCCCATTGGCCATACACTACACATCAAACTGATGAAGTCAACATCTTTGGAAACCCTTGCTTCTGCAACTGATTTTTTTTTGCTTTGCGTTTAAATCCTAGCGAGTCGAGCGGAGGGGGCACACCTCTCCCATTGTGTTCTCTACAACTTCTTGAGGGAATCGTAACCCCACCACTCATGAAAGAACCTCGCCAATATATGGCTCACCAAAAGTCTCTCAGCCCTCCTCTATTGCCTCCACGATTTACCCACCTCGTCAAAGAACCTCTCATCATTGCTTCCACCTGCGCCTGAGCAGGTCAAGGGAAGAGCTTGACTGCTCTAGAGGGAACATGGAGGCCATGACCGATCATGCCCAAGCCTCCATGGGTTTCTGCATGGTTGAACGATATAAAGAGAGAGTTGGCCTACACAAAGTTTGTTCAACGCATATCTTTGTAGGGACAACCGACCTGACAGTCGCAAGGGAAGAATGGTCAAGCGAGGGAAGAATGGGGAGGGAAGAATGGTCGAGCAAAGGAAGAATGAGGAGCGAGAGGCGAGAGGATATGGTTGTGCGTCGATTATTATTATTTTATTTTATTTGTGATAATAGGGGGGCACGTGGACCTCATGCCAGGTCCCGCGTTGCCCACCCCTGAATTTGTTTTCTTTATTATTATTATTATTATTATTTTATTATATTAAATAAATTTAAATTTGTTATATTATATTATTATTATTATTATTATTGTTATTTTTTCATATATATATATATATATATAAGTTACTATTATCATTTATAATTAGTTTATATACACCACAAATTGTAATGAAGATTAAGACAATGGAGATAAGATTCAAGAACCTACAAAATTTAACTCCACATTTGTTTTGTGATAGAACATGCTTATTCAAAGTGGTGGTTTATTATTAAGAGATTGTCTAGATGAATTAGATGGTTGTACATTGAATGCTCTTCATTACCATCTTCACCTGTGCATTGTACTTATTTATAATGATTAGTGAGTTATATTTTGCAATCTATAACATTGTTAATGTGGTAGAGAGACTAAGTGTCATGTAACTTGTCTTTTGATAGGATTGGTTTCTTGTTATCTTTGAGATTTTTGATGGATAGAATTAAACATATTTAAAATATTGATATGGTTGGGGATTGTTAGTTCAACGCTTGTTAGTTAGACATTCTTTAGTCGATCTAACCTTGTGCAAAATGTCTAAAATGTTGTTAAGATAAAGGTCATTACAATGAAATTATAAGTTTCATTTGTTTTTCTACATAGGTATAAATGCAATGCAATTTCTATTGTTGTCATGAAGTTTTATATGAGGTTAAAGAATGTCAAAATAGTGTGAACTGTAACATGGGTGAACTGTAACATGTATGAATGATTATGTGATGAAAGGAGTTTGGTATTTGCAAATTTCTTTGGGTTATTAGAATTATTAATCATTTAAGGAAGGGTTAGATGATTGGTTAAATAGTTAAGTTAGGGTAATATTGTGTAAGAGTGAATATTGAATAAGGAAGGGTTAGACAATTGGTTAAATAGGTAAGTTAGGGTAATTGACGAGTGCGCCACAACGTTGGCTTACCTAGCAAGGCAAGAGGGTTAACAACTTACCCGAAGAAGTTACCAAGTTTAGAGGCTTTTGACCCTGACCTTTAGCCACTCACCTTATAGGAGTAATGTATGTTTACAGACAAGTATAAGAAACTTGTGCCTAACCCTATGTTTGCAAGTATAAGTTTGAGAAAAATGTGGAATTCCTTACACTCTTCCTTG
Organism: Picea mariana; assembly: GCA_032191745.1. NCBI lineage: Eukaryota > Viridiplantae > Streptophyta > Pinopsida > Pinales > Pinaceae > Picea > Picea mariana. The sequence continues at coordinate 6,105 of JASDQU011505420.1, read as the reverse complement.
ATAATCATTTGGTTTAATGCAGATTCAGTTATTCGAGATGGTTAGGACTCGGGGAAATTGAGGCCAAGGGGCATCGTCGCAAGGACCACCAACGCCGACGCTGCCACCACCATTGCCTGAATTAGCTCTCATTTTGTGCTCCTTAGAGGCTATTAATGAGACATTACGAGGATGTCATTCAACAGATGTCGAAGTGGAACCCCCACCGTATGGAGTGGGTAACCTTGAAGCGTCAAGGGCTTTAGAGGGAGGGACTCCACCAGGGGAAATCACCAGAGAACTGTAGAAAATCAAACTCCCAGAGTTTGTTGGGGGTCATGCAAGTGAACACGCAGAGGCATGGTTGGAAGTAATGACACGATGTTTCACCTTAAGAGACTATGCTTCCACATTAAAGGCGAAGATAACGATCTTTTAGTTGAGGGATAGTGCCTTGAACTGGTGGGGTAATCTGGAGAGGCATTTGCACCTTACCCCGGACACCGTCTCATGGGAGATTTTTGAGGAAAGGTTCTGGAGGAAATATTTTCCTGCTTACTACGAGGAACAATAGGTAGGAGAATTTCATGCTCTAGTTCAGGGAAACATGACCGTGGAAGAGTATGAGATTAGGTTCACGGAGTTAGTAAAATATGTCTCACATGGATATCGATCAACGACAAGAAAAACTTTTTGTGTATGGGTTAAACCCTAAGATAAGGGCCATGGTACAGATGTGGAAACCATCATGAGTAGTTGAAGCAATTGAAAATGCTCGTTACACGGAGGATCATATGAGCTTAAAGAGAGGTATGAGATCAACCATTCCACAACATCCTAGATTCGTGGGGAAGGCCCCTTGGACTTTCTCCGGGGGAGGAAGCTCTAGGCCACCTCCTTATGGAAATATAGTCACACCTAGAGCAATTGCAACATCTATTTCAATGGCAACAAGTGCATCATCCCACTCATCGCCAACGAGGCATGCAGGTCCACAACTTTCTCAGGGAGAAACAAGTAGGGGAAAGGGATCCAGGGGAAGGAACTCATTTCAGAGGCCTTCACAGGGAAGCACCCAGGTTCCACCCCAGGTTTCTTGTTGGGGGTGCGAAGAACCTCATTACCAGTGTGATTTCCCATAGTCACAAGGAGGATTTGTGCATAGAGAAGGAAAGGCCCCGATGGGAAGAGCGAGTAGTAGCCACCATATTTATGCAGTGGTTAATAACCACCAGGAAGAGCATCAATCCACTCTAGTGGAGTCGTCAAGTACGCTAAATCATGTCAATGTTAATATTTTTTTGATTTTGGTGCTACAGATAGTTTCATTTCACCTTGTGCATTAGAAAAGTGTGGGTTGGCAACCTACGAGCACGATGAATTTAAACAATTTGAGATGGCTTTAGGGGAAAAACAAGCGGTAGGGCCTAGCGTTGATAATTGTCTAGTAGACTTGGGAGTGTGTACTACTAGGTTGAAGGTCTACGTCACTGCTCTAGGGACATATGGCCTAATCATTGGAATGGACTGGTTAGAATCCCATCGAGCTTTGGTAGATTGCTTTGCGAAAAGGGTGCTTTGTGTTGATAATGAAGGAAGTTCATTAGAGATCCATGGTGTACGGAGGAAGGTGTCTCTATTCTTTATCTCGACCATGAAGGCTAAATTTTGCACGAGGAAAGGTTGTCTGTTATATGTAGTGGAAGTAGTCAATGAAGGGAAAGGACCCTCCATGGATCAATATCCAATATTGTCAGAGTTTGAGGATGTGTTTTCGGAAGAGTTACCAGGGTTACCTTCTGAGAGGGATCTTTATTTTACCATTGCCTAGCCCCACTTTGAATTTAAAAAAATGAGAATCACACAAAAGAGGACACCCTAGCTCCAGGTATAGGGAATCCCCTTGGCAAGCCCCATTGAAGTAATCCCAAGCTACACTTTTATTAACATGCTCTTCATAAATTTTCCTGTGAGGCTTCACTTTTTTAGTCTCCTTGAAGCAATCCAAAATTAACTTACTTTGCACATCACAGTAAAGAGGAGGGATACGTCTATCTTCAAATAAGCATGCATTAAACATGCAAGTCAAATTCGCCAAACTATGATAAGAGGGAGAGATTTGAACATTTTCAAAGTAGCATGAACATTTCCAAAGTAGCATTGTTTTAAAGCTACCCAAATTGAGTCCCTCACGACAAGCATTCCTTAACTTTGTGATACCTTCAACCTCCTTCCAAACTTAGACCGAATAAGAACATGTCACTAGAAAATGTAATATCATTTCCTCGTTCTCTTTACACGAGAAACACTTGCTAGGACCATGTCCATTATGTCTCTACAAGGGAACACTTTCTAGGACCATGTATATTGTATCTCTACAACACATCCCAAATAAGAGGCTTGTTCCTGAGAGAAAATAACATAAAGATACGAGACTTAAGATGACACTTGAGCTTTCAAATGTATTTCATTACCATACACGTAACTTAACCTAACCCATCATAATCACATAAATACTTGTAGCTCACCTTGGGGTTGTACACTCCCCCAGCTAGAATATTTGACCAATTAGTTCCTCATCCATGTCCTTGATTCTCACATGGCTTGATCTTAGTTTTTCAATATAAATTTCCCAAGCCACCTCATCCCTTCCACTTATGCCAAGCATGCTAGCAGGATTCCATCTATGTTTCTAGATAATAGTTAGCTCTAGGTATGCTACTTGATTTAGGTATAAAATCACATTCCCATGGAGAACATTAAGAAAAGGTTCTCACAACTTATACCCCTCCCCACTGCCAACCAAAGGGTCCTCACCAATCCTCATTCTTTGTCGATTTCCCACCTTTGAGACAAGCCACTTCCCAATCAAGGGAAATGTGAGGATTATATCCTTACAAATGATAGAGACACTATGAAAACTTTTTGATGGGTTCCTAATCCAATATTCCATTGTGTCCAACTCAATATATTTTTGAGTAACCACCTAACATGAAATCCCTTTACTAGAAATCAACCTTCATACACATTTTGTAGCCAAATCTCTGCCAAACAAGTGTATGGTTTTTAAACCCCACTCGCCCATCTCTTTAGGAACAATAATTGCCCAACATTTAACCGAAGTAATCCCCTCATTTTCCTTATTCCTAGACCATATGAATATGAAACTAAGTTTCCTAATTTTTTCTAGAACACCTTTGGAAATGAAAGCCAAATACACCCAATAAACAAGAATGGTTTCTATTATACATTTGACTAAGGTGAGCCTCCCTCCCTCAAAAAACCATCTATTACACCAAATATATAATCTCTTCTCCACCTTTGCAATGAACTGACCCTAATCTTTGATCCCATGTCATTAGGTTCGAGAAAAAACCTAAATATTTCAATCCATCTTGAAAGTTAATCTGCTAAAAGGGAAACATTTGATAAGAAACCCTAGCATCATCCTCATTGACCCCATAAAAAAGCAAATTGTGGATTTATTCAAATTGATCTCATTCTAATAGCAAGTACAATACAAAACTAAAATAATCTTAATCTTTAATGCATCTCTTCTAGAACCATCACAAAATAACAAAATACCATCTACAAAAAGCATGTGGGACATAAAATAACGTTCTTCCAATCTTTATACCATCAAAGGATCTTATCCAATTGGCCTCTAGGAGATCCTTGCTTAACCTCTATGTGACTATAATAAAAAGAAGAAGTGATAATGGACATCCCTTCCTTATACACCTACCTAGACTGAAAAAACTTGAGGCAACTCCTTTGATAAGAAAAATAAAAGACACGGTGGAAACATAACTCATAACCCAATTAACAAAGTGAACA
>JASDQU011505419.1:6934-19723 GCA_032191745.1 Picea mariana | reverse complement strand
ATCCAACAAAGATACACTATGTTCTTTGTGGATAAAGTGCCTTCATCTTTTTCGAGGGAATCCGGGCCCATGCACGTGAACCGGAAATATGAAAGTGGGTCACTTCCGGTTTGAGACTGCTCCAAGCCTCATAGGGGGTCTTATCCTTGATAGATCTATAGGGAGATTTTTTTTGGATGTAGGTTGAAAAATTAAGTTCTTCAACCCATAATATCTGTGGAAGTGACTTTACATGTAGCATGGAAGATGCCATCTCTTTTAGAGATTTGTTTTTCTGCTCAAAAACTCTGTTTTGTTGTGAAGTGTAGGGAACTGTGTGCTACAACTGAATCCCTGCCTCATCACAAAGATTCTATATCTCATGGTTGACTTACTCTCCCCCATTATCATTTTGGAGGATTTTGATTTTCTTTCTTGACTGTGTCTCAACCAGGGCTTTGAAATCTTTGAGGTGTTGAAAGACCTCTGATTTTTTCCTGAGAAAGAAAATCCATGCGAAGCGTGATAAATCATCAACAAAAATGAGCATGTGTCTTGCTATGCTGATTGATGGATGTAGAAAAGGGCCCATGAGGTCAATATGGATTATATCTAAAGGATAGGAAGCTCTCTGAGTCTTTCATTTGTCGAATTTCTCTTGAGGGTGTTTTCCAAGAACACAACCCTCATAGATTCCTTTGGAGAAATGGATCTCTAGTACACCATCGACCAATCCTTTCTTGCTAAGTTGTTGCATATATATGAAATTTAAATGCTCAAATCTTTCGTGCCATATCCTATTTCTTTCATCAGCATGGGTAAGTAGTAAATCAAAATCTGGTTCAATAAATTCAGAAAATGTGTAAATCCGAGATTGATGGTTTACCTCACTAGTAGAAACCCTGAAATTGGTTTGCATGTCATAGATATCCATTGCATCAGGTGTGAATATTCCTTTATTTCCAGTGCCATAACTTTTCATCTGATACATGGAGAGAATATTGATGGAAAGTATGGGAACACACAGTGCATTCTCGAACCTTCCATTGATGAGTTCAATCCTTCCTTTACCGGTGACCTCGACTAGAGAGTTGTTCCCCATCATAATAGGATGAACTTTGAATGCATCCAATGAAGAATAGACTACTTTTGTGGTATCCATGCAATGTGATGCTCCTGAATATACAATCTAATCATCGGGATAGGAGTTGATGGAAATCAAAGCATGGCTAGAATTGTCTTTCTTGGAGTTATGATCTTCTAGCTTCTTCTTCTTGGCACCCTTGGGGACATGATATCCAAGGTTGTTTTATGAAGTATTTTAGTCATTATATCTATTTGTTTCTTCATACATGTGGATTCTAGATGGAATCCTTTTTAGCAGTATGTGCATTTTTCTCCTTTTCTTCCCTTTCCACCTTTGGATCCGGAGGCATCATTGAAGGGTTTTGAGTACCCTTCCTTCTTCAGATTTGCATGAGATTTCATTCTATATTTATCTATATATTTCTGATACTAATGAACACTTCCATCTACACAGTAAGTGCATGTGCCTTTGGGCCTTTGATTTTTCCCATGTTGATGAGCTTGGTCTACTCTTGTGTCAGAGATTTGAAAAATTCCTCAAGAGAAGGCATCTTCCAAGTGGCTCCATAGGAGAATCTAACTGATGGAATGTGGATAAAAACACTGATAATTCAGGACCAAGTTTGGAGAGAATGGTGAGAACCATTTATTTCTCCTCCTTATATTTATCAAACTAGCAAGCCTTGAGTTGCGACAATAAATCCTTATATTTTGTAAAGAAAAATTGGATATTGTCGAATATTTTTGGATCCAATATGATCTATTCCACCTTGAGCATGTGTCCCCTCATCTCATCCTGTTTTCCAAATATCCCTTCCATGGTGGTCCAGGCTTCATTGGGGGTTTTACAGGAAGATATGTGAAAAAGGAGATCGGTAGAAATGAGACTGCAAATTGTTCTGAATGCTTCATCCATTCGATTTAGATACTTGGATTTTTCTATGGATGATTTTAGTTTTGTCTCTGTGTTCATGGTTAACCTATACAATCCTCTTCTTCAAATACGCATTATCATCTTCTCCTTCCATGCAAAGTAATTGTAAGGTGTAAGAATGAATTCTTTTGAAAATTCCATTTTTCCATTTTCTTCGATCTTTGGTACCTGCAAAAATAATTTGGTGTGGATTTTCCCTAGAAGTCCGTCAGATTTGATACCATGTAAATGTGTTGAACCTACATAGAATAGATCTAGTTGGGAATTGACATACACAGTTGTAGAGAAAATAAAAGAAAATGGAAGCAGGAGAGAAAGAATGGAAGAATTCTCATTAACCAAATGAATGAATGATAATTTACACATGATATACTCTGTATAACTCAACCAATGTGCACTAGAGGAGAATCCAATGTGACATAGTGGTGGTCTAGAGTGATCTAGACACACACCAGTGGTTACAGGAGTAAACTGCCACCCAGTCTAGTCTCTCAGGAAGTTGCAGAAGTGAACTGCCACCTAGTTGAGTTAACTAGTCTATCAGTCTTTAGTTAACTGACTGAAATAGAGTGAAGTGAGGAGGAGATTAGGGAATCATGGGTAATGTGCTACTATGGTGATGATATCAAGGACAATGTGCATTATCTGGTGATGATCCCAATGTTGCATGATGATAATCCAAATGTAGCATCTAGACTCCACTCAACTGATCAAACTGAAGTGAAAATTCAAGAGAATATTCTCCCTAGAAGAATATTCTTCCTAAAATATAGGAGACTGAATAGTGAATAATAAACATAGGAAAAACCTTAGGAAAAATAAATCCTAGGTGTGTGTAAAGTAACTCCAACATTTTTCACGATTGGGCACCTCAATGATAGTCAAAGACTCTAATTGAGCCCCCAAAATGAATATTCTCATCGATACCTTTCCAACAAGATATTGTGTGCCCCAAATGGAGATCGTATGCCAAAGTTACGCCCCTGGGAAGTTGATACACCAAACTACCCAAAATGGGGTCCACAAAACTATTGTCTTTTCATCTTCTGGGGTTAAGGTTTTGGATTTTTTTTATGATAAAAAATTCCTTTGGAGCCTCATTGTAACATTCATCGTCTTGTGAATTTGAGTAGCTGACACATCTCTTATTAGAGATAAGCTGCCACCATTCTAGCGAGTCTTTCACTCTGTATTTCTACAATTTTGTACATTTCTCTCATTAATATAAATTTTGTATTACTATATCTTTGTGTTTATGGTTATATCTAATGGAACACATATAATTTTGAGCTTTTGAGCTTTAGATTTTGCCTCTTAGAAATAAAAATTTTAACCAAAAAACCAAAAACTTAGAGAATTGCCTCTTTTTTTTTAAAATAAATCCAAGGGTCGTTGTTCTTCAATAAGGAACTTACCATATCTATTGTCGATGAGTTACTCTAATTTGATCGAATGATCCTAATGATCTTTGAAGTTTAGAAGTTGCCTGAGTTTTAAAAGAAAGTCATTAACGGTCGCTTCAGAGCTTCGTGCTTCAGGTATTCCAACAAATCTAAACAACTAAAACCTTGAAACTTCAAAGTCCCGAAGATAGTCACTCCTGATCATTTCTAAAGGACTTACGGATGAGCCATAGGACATGTGTCTTAAAAATATTTTGTCGGTTTGACATGTGGCACTTATTTTTAACACTTCCATCATATGATTCCTACATTTTCAAGTGACACATGTCACCTTTCTTTTCTTGACACATCATCAATAATGATGTCATCTCTACCACATTACTCCATGAGATTTCCCTTTTGGGAGTTTTAACAAAGATCGAGTTCACAAACCACTGAAGTATCAAATCCCCGAAGTAATGAATATTACAAAAAGTAAAAAGTGTTTTAAAGAGTTAATAAAACATTTAAATAACTTTAATTAATCATGATTAAGTATTAATTCCAAGAATTCGGCCTTCATAGGATTTCTATTGTGCTACATCCAAAACGTCTGAATGCAGAACTATCGAATTTTAAATGACATTTATGATTGACTAAAGTTACGATTTGAATAATTATTGTGATTTGCAAGACAGGCTAATTTTATGGCACCGTGAAAAGTTGCAAGGAAGCTTGATGGATCATATTTTCAAAATCTAGCAGAATGCTAAACCAGCTTGGAATCCTGATAAACTAAGGAAGGGACCAAATATGGCAGGAAAGGGCTAAATAAATAGAAATGGGAGAAAGAATGTGTAGAGCACAAACCCCTGAAGTGTTAAGTCCCTGAAGTAATAAATATGGTGTCGTGTGTTCTTTTGATTTGGAGGACTGAGATATACTTTGAAACTTCGGGCTTCATGCGTTCTGAGATGCACAACAACACAAATCCCCAAAGTGCTAATTCCATGAAGTAAGAGATATAGCATCGCATGTCCTTTTGATTTGAACGACTGAGATTTACTTCGAAAATCCGAGCTTTAAGCGTTCCGAGATGCATAACATCGCAAACCTTCCAAAGTGTCAGATCTGTTGACACGTGTCCACTTCGATCAACGGTCCAGATGAACTCTGGTCTTTGGGCCTTCAGGAGTTCTCGCTTCATGCATCCTTCTTTCTTCAGAAATGGTTATCCACCGGAGTGCAGGATTGCCTGACAAGTGTCCCCTGCTTGGATCGATGGACATGAAATTACATGAATTTCACTCTGTCTTCTCTACATGTGACCAAGAGTTGTGACCTCAGCTTAACCTTTGGGTGCTTATCTCACTTTGTAAGATCAACGGTCATGTTTTAATGGCCCATGGAGATCAACAGTCAAGAACGATTGTGGGGGGCAAAGTTGCACGGGGTTTAATTTCGAAAGGCAGTCCCATAATTTAAACCATGGTTTTCTCTCAAGGGTACGTGTCATCACTAGGTGCATTGTGGGGTGAAAGGAATGTTACCTTAAAGCCACTTCCTTGCACCCCAGAAAAATATACCATTAGAATTCTGACTCAACACCTATTCTCCACCCACTCCACCTTTCACCCTCCATCCTGTCACACCCTCCATGCTACCGATACCATCCACCTCAACAACTACATTCTCGCATCCACTCATCCCACTTCATTATTGGATACTTTTTCCCATGTCATCATGTTCATGAATGGTTACTCTTCCCCGTAACTATTAGCCATCATATAACGAGCCGATGTTGAGCTATCTGTCCATTTACCACCCCCATATATTCAACTACAATTCTTTATCCCAGTAAACGCATCTGAAGGGACAGCTGGCACCGAAATCATATGGCAAAGACAGTAAGCCAATGATTGTGTTGGCCTTAATGGACATGTGTACCCAGTTCAAAGAACAAAGGAAAACAAATGCATCTGTGAGAAAATGAAGAGACAGATGAAGCACAAGCACATCAAATCAAAACTCAACAATATCTGCATGTTATTATTTCATTCGGATGGTATTCTATTTCAAGGCAGATATTGTGGGAAGTCCAAGGGTTTTCAGTTGAGACATTTTTTGTATAAATAGATAGATTTTAGATCTATTCAAGGGGGGGGGGGGTGGCGTCTAGCCCAATGTAGGTTTCTTCTTTCCAAATGTAAAAGAGAAACTCTTTTTTAGTATTAATACAAGTGTAGATAACGAATCTAATTTTCGTTCAATTTGAGTTATGTGTTCCCTCTATGTTTCCATTTCTCTGAATTTATTTCTGTAATTCTTGAAGAGTGATTGATTTCAATTTAGTACTACATCTACTATGATCATATTATACCAGAATTTCATTCAGTAAACATATTTTCCTCCATTATTACTATGAGTAAAACAAGACCTGTGATCTATGTGAATTACTGCATTTTTATATCATGTTCAAGGGTGCATCTTCTACTTTTCATCTACTGCGAACAAGGTGAGACTTATCTATAATTGATACATGAATTTTTTTAACAATTTTGTAAATCTTTGTACATCATTTGACATTATAATTATGACTCATATAACAAGATACAACCTCTCTGCTATCTTATTATTAATTTCTTTTAAATATTATTTCTCAGAAAACTGAAGGTAGAAAAAAGCACTCATAAAAACATTTCATTTTAAACCTTTGATGCCTGACATTATTCTTTGAGCCTTAGAATCAATCTCAGGAACAACATATTTTTGGCGTTGTTGTTGGGGATGGTTTTGAAGGTCTATATATTCTCTAGGGTACGCCAAAGATTAGATCTATTCCTTGATGGTGAACAAAGGATAGGCATTCAACTGGCTCTGATCATTCACTTGGTGACTCCTTGGTTCGAAGACTCCACATGATTCACTGACGACTCCACTAGTGTCAAGATTTCAAGTTCTTTCATTGCTCATATTGCTGCGAGGTTTTCTCCTTTGGACTTTACAAATTTTTTTGGCTTTCCAAACGTTGTTCCTGATATTAAAGAATGGGGAGATTATCTTCCTAGTTTTAGAGAGGATAAAGATGATAATATTGCACAACATTTGTTTGAATTTCATAAGCTCATGCACCAATTAGATATTCATCATGAATACATCCTCATGAAGTTGTTCATTTTTAGTCTGGGAGCAGATGGTCTTCATTGGTACAAGTCTCTTCCTCTTTCCAACATCTCATCATTAAAAGAATTTCACATAGTTTTTCATAAGCATTGTAGAAGGACCTATCTAGCTAATCTTCTTTTTGAATACTGTTGCAATTTAGATTCCATAGAACAAGATTGTAAAAATAATCAGTTTGCTGATGAAAAATCAGAACATGATAGTAATTGTGGTCAAATATGTGAAGAAGAATTTGTAGAAAAACAAGATCTCCTTCAAACAAATTGGGCATATTTATATGAACAAGACTTTGAAGTAAATCAAGAAGAGGTTTCTTGTAGTAGTAAGAGTGAAGATGGCATGATTGCAAGTAAAAACGAAGAAATCTTTGCAGAACCTCCATTCTTTCAAGCAGATCAAAGACAGGATGAGGAATCTCCTCCTGATCTAGATCCTTGCGAAGGCCAATGGCTTATTTAATACCATAAGCAATCAACTCTTGGAAAAGATGATTCTAGCAATGATACTAACAATGGAAACGATACTCTAAGTGCATTTTTCATTGTAACAAATGTTCATAGTAATTACTGTCATGATCAAACTAATGTTCTAAATTCTTATTTTGACCAAGATGTTATTATCCAGTCATCATTAATAGATCATCAAGAAATGGAAGTTTTAGAAAGTCAAAGTTCAGAAATTTTATATAATCAGCCTCTTTATGATGAGTATCCAAACGATGAAGAAGAGCATATTTCTTTCCCAGCATGCATGGAAACATACAATAGTTTTCCTTTGTTTGATAACTACGATGAATGCGATCTTGAAGTTGATGAGCAGAAAATTATTTATTTTCCTTCAAAGAGTTCACTTCAGCAGGAAAATTATCAGTTGCACTATAAAAGCAATCAGCATGTGTGTGACAGTGATGAAGAAGATTATTTGACAGGTGATGAAGGAGATAAGGAGCGGCTACTCGAGAAGTTGATCTCTTCTTCTTGTTTAGAAACTATTGAGAAACAATATAGTGATCCCAAATATGACATTATCGAGCAAGAAAAATAAAAGATCAGTAGTGGAGGAAGTATGCAAAGGCATTTGATGCAACTTGGCCGACAGGGAGAGGTATTGGTTGACTCTAAAAATTCTTTATATTTTCGTCATCTAGGGATTATTTGGTTGGAGTATATTCTTCAAGAGGTCCAAAATGTTGCAACATTTTGTGTGCAACAAAACTTCAGCAGTAAGCGCAAGCTACCTATTCATTCTTTGCTGCAAAAAAAATATTATTTTTTCATTCCTTCATCCAGCGTAAAACAAGGTATGTTAAAAAATCCACTATTTGCATGGCTTCCATTGGAAATTCCATATTAATTTATCAATGGAACTTCGCCTGATTAGTGTAGGGCCAATGTATATAAATAAGTTGTCCAAATTAACATTTCATTTCAACATTCTAGTTCAATGTTTTATTTCGGCTCAGTAGTTCGGTTCTCAGTTTGGCATCCAGTATGGTTCAGTTTTTAGGCATTATGACTCCATAACCTAATGATGGGGTTCAGAGTTTAACAAGGTTAATTTCAGGTCGCGGAAGGATGAAGGCACATGGTCTATTGTTCTTGGTGCTTTGCAGAATAAATCTTGTTGAACAGGAGATGAGGCTCAAGAAAAAAACGACACTCGTCTTTTCGTCTTTTTGATTACTCTAAAAGCAGGTGATAAATAAATAATATTCCTTGTTGAAAATTCAAAATAAAGATAAGGTATGAGTTCCTATCTTCTTTATAGTCCAAATAAAATTGATTGAAATAAATGCAAAGGAATTTTTTCTCATGATAACGTTATCACCTGATCTAAAAATTGGAGATGTAAAGAAATATAACTCGAAGTGTCATGCTCATAAATTCTAAAGCCATCTCTGGTATAAAAAATAAAAATAATCATAAATAAACTCGAAAGAAGTATGAACTTAATACACAAACTGGTGTGGTATTATGATATTTTGTTTCAGATCCTCCAAATCTTTGATTTGGTCATTTTTACTTATCCCCAGATTTTTATCCATTTCAAATTTTCTTTTTCCTTTCTCCTTCTTTAGTCTTTGTAGAAATAAAGAGACTTACCTTGACTGTGGAAACTCAAAAACATATTTTCAAAACAATATTAGGATAAAATCTTTATGTTCCTTTGATTTTAATTGAAAAAGTATGTCTAGGCTAATTCTGATAATTTTAGCTTTGTTATCAGACTTTAAACTGACTAATTTGTTCAAGGTTGGCCCCTGAAAAAAATAAAATTCCCAAACAAATTCTCCTATAGGTGAAGGTGTATTGAAAATTGGAAGAAAGTTAGTTTCAGAGTATTCTTAAAATTGTTGATGGACCTTCTTTTCAGTCTAAAGATTTTAAATAGATATCATCCCTTATATGTTACATACAAATTGATTGCCCCCACTTCAAAATATTAAAATATAAGACAGATGGTGAAAGGAAATTCATAATTTGATTGGCCCCATCTTGTCCAAAAGAGATGATGAAAGGAAATTCATATATTGAATGCCCTCATCTCAAAAAAACACAATTTTGTTAATTGAAGTGGTGAAAGGAAATTCAATGGGAGAAGTAGATAACTTCACCAGGGTACTGAATGGAATCGCTGGCAATGAAGCAATATCTATGATATCTGTAAGGCTGTCATTCATATCTATATATAATACTCTATTATCTAGTTCTCTTTCTAGTGATACTTTCATCATGAACCAACTCGGGATTCCCTAAATAAATATGTTACATCTGCTTAACCTTGAAGCGAACAAAGTCGGTCGAAGATGATATTTTAGTTAAAATTATTTTGATTATCTTAAACAATTCTGAAATCAATTTTAAGAAAATGAAATTTTTAGTAGCCTAACTTGAGATCAATCATTAAGTGTGTTTTCAATATTTCTGGACTTGGATAATTTCATTTTTGAATGTATGATTAATTCATAAATAAAACTGGAAAATGTTTTTCAAAAATTAATAATGACTCCATTTACCCAATAAAGGAACTTGGTCTACTTTTCTTTCACACCTACAGGGAGCCACAAACCCTAGATGGAGCCTATGTTGGAACACGTATAATTTTGATCTTTTGAACTTTAGATTTTTCCTCTTAGAAATAAAACTTTTACCGAAAAAAGAAAAAACTTAGAGAATTGCCTTTTTTTTAAAAATAAATCCAAGGGCTGTTGTTCTTCAATAAGGCGCTTACCATATCTATCATCAATGAGTTACTCTAATTTGAATGAATGGTCCTAATGATCTCCAAAGTTTAGAAGTTGCTTGATTTTGAAAAGAAAGTCGTTAGCGGTCGCTTTAGAGCTTCATGCTTCGGGTATTCCAACAAATCTAAACAATTAAAACCCTGAAACTCTGAAGTCCTAAAGAGTATCACTCGTTATTATTCCTAACGGCCTTACAGATGCATCATAGGACACATGTCTTAAAAATATTTTCTTGGGTTGACACGTGGCACTTATTTTTAAAACTTCCATCAGATGATTCCTACATTTTCAAGTGACACGTGTCACCTTTCTTTTCTTGACACGTCATCAAGAATGACGTCATCTTTGCCACGTTACTCTGGGAGATTTCCCTTTAGGATTTTTAACAAATATTGAGTTCACAAACAACTGAAGTATCAAAGCCCCCCAAAGTAATGAATATTACAAAAAGTAAAAAGTGTTTTAAAGAGTTAATAAAACATTTAAATAACTTTAATCAATCATGATTAAGTATTAATTCTAGGAATTCGACCTTCAGAGGATTTCTATCATGCTACATCCAAAACCTCTGAATGTCGAACCGTCAAATTGTTAATGACGTTTATGATTGGCTAAAGTTAACGATTTGAATAATTATTGGGATTTGCAAGGCAAGCTAATTATATGGCACCACGAAAAGTTGCAAGGAAGCTTGATGGATCAGATTTTCAGAATCTAGCAGAACGCTAAACCAACTTGGAATCTTGATAAACTAAGAAGGGGACCAAATATGGAAGGAAAGGGCTAAATAAATAGAAATGGGAGCGAGAATGTGTAGAGTGCAAACCCCCGAAGTAAGAGATCTAGCATCGTGTTTCCTTTTGATTTGGACGGTTGATATTTACTTTGAAACTTCGAGATTCAAGCGTTCTGAGATGCACAATAGCACAAACCCCTGAAGTGATAAGTCCTCGAAGTAAGATATCTGGGGTTGCATGTCCTTTTGATTTGAACGGTTGATATTTACTTCAGAACTCCAAGCTTCGAGCATTCTGAGATGCATAACATCGCAAACCTTATAAAGTGTCAGATCTTCCGACACGTGTCCACTTCGATCAATGGTCTAGATAAACTTCAGACTTCGGGCCTTCGGGATTTCTCACTTCGTGCATCTGTCTTTCTTCTTAAATAGTTATCCTCTAGAGTGCAGGATCGCCTAACACATTTCCCCTACTTGGATCAATGGACAGGAAATTGCACGAAGTTCACTCTGTCTTCTCTACATGTGACTGAGAGATGTGACCTTAGCTTAACCTTTGGGCGCTTATCTCACTTTTCAAGATCGACAGTCATGTTTTAATGGCCCATGGAGATTAGTGGTCGAGAATGATTGCGGGGAGTGAAGTTGTATGGGGTTTAATTTTGAAAGGCAGTCCCACAATTTAAATCGTGGTTTTCTCTTGAGGGTACATGGAATCACCAGGTGCATTACAGAGTGAAAGGCAGGTTACCTCAAAACCACTTCCTCACGCTCCCGCAAAATAGACCGTTAAAATTCTGACTCAACAACTATCCTCCACCCACTCCAATTTTCACCCTCCATGCTCCCGATACCATCCACCTCATCACCTACATTCTCACATCCACTCATCCCACCTCCTTATTGGATACTTGTCCCCACATCATCATGTTCATGAATGGTTACTCTTCCCCGTAATGATTATCCATCCCATAACGAGACGACACTGAGCTATCTGTCTAGTTACCACCCCCATATATTCAACTGCAATTCTTTATCCCAGTAAATGCATATGAAGGGACAGATGGAAACGGAATCAAATGGAAAAGACAGTAATCCAATGATTGTGGTGACCTTAATAGACATGTGCACCCAGTTCAAAGAACAAAGGAAAACAAATGCATCTGCAAGAAAATGAAGAGACAAATGAAGCTCCAACACATCAAATCAAAACTCAACAATATCTGCATGTTGTTATTTCATTCGAATGGTATTCTATTTTTAGGCATATATTGTGGGAAGTCCGAGGGTTTTCAGTTGAGACAAGTTTTGTATAAATAGATAGATTTTAGATCTATTCAGGGGGGGTGGATTCTATCCCAATGTAGGCTTCTTCTTGCTGAATGTAAAACATAAACTATATTTTAGTATTAATACAAGTGCAGACAGAGATGCTAAGTTTCGTTCAATTTGATTTATTTGTTCCCTCTGTGTTTCCATTTCTCTGAATTTCTTTCTGTAATTATTGAAGAGTGATTGATTGCAATTTAGTACTACATCTACTATGATCATATTATACCAGGATTTCATTCAGTAAACAAATTTTCCTCTGTTATTATTGTGATTAAAACAAGACCTGTGATCTGTGTGAATTACTGCATTTTTATATCTTGTTCAAGGGTGCATCTTCTACTTTTCTTCTACTGCGAACAAGGTGAGACTTATCTGTAATTGATACCTGACTTTGTTTAATAGTTTTGTAAATATTTCTACATCATTTAACATTATAATTGCAACTCAGATAACGAGATACAACCTCTGTATTGTCTTATTATTAATTTCTTTTAAAGATTATTTCTCAGAAAACTGAAGGTAGAAAAAGGCACTCATAAAAACATTTCATTTTAAACCTTTGATGCCTGACATTATTCTTTGAGCCTTAGAATAAATCTCAAGAACAAAAATATCTTTGAAATGTCTATGTTTTTTCATTGGATATATAATATATCTCTGTACATTTCTTTATTATATATCCACTCTCATTTTGTGCCGAAAATAATCTGAATCATTGATTGCGTGGATAACCGGGTTTTCATCAAAAGGGGAAGACCCATCACTATTATTCAAAGACAAGACAAAGGAGAAATAATTGGTAGAAAGAATGAATGACAAGTACGACACATTTATAGGTTCATGTGGTCTATATGTTGCAAGCATCAACATTGATACAGTTCAGTTCATGATGCAAGTGTTGGCATGCAAG
>JASDQU011505417.1:10392-22944 GCA_032191745.1 Picea mariana | reverse complement strand
GGGACAATTTGATAGAAAAGTTGTAGGCTAAATTATTCCTAATGGAGAACACAACAATAACCATCACTGATTTTAAAGCACAAGCATCTGAAATCAATGAGAAGCTGGAAGCTGTCTAGCAGGATCTATATCAAAAGGTGGATACTATTTAGAAATACTATCAAGCAATAAATAATTCTTTGAAAAGTATTTATGTGAAAGAAAAGGATGTCAGTGTGGCTAGATCCAAATTTCAAGAATTCATTAGATGGAGGTATAAATCCAATATCCCTAGTCTTGCCCCATTTTCACAATATGAACAAGTGAAGAGTGAAATGGCCTTGAAAGTTTGGGAGGCGAACCTAGAATAAAACAAGAAGATTTCCAGAGAGGCAAAGGAGACTTGTCTGAATACCTTGTCTTATTTAGAAACAAAATTAGTTGAATTTGAAGGAAATCATATCTCAGAGGCACTTGGACAGATCAAAATAGAAATGAATAAGGAAAATTCCAGAAAAAATAAGGAAAATATTCAATCTGTCATCCAACAGATGAATCAGATTGATTTGCTGAAGATTAATGAGTTTTTGGTGAAGCCTAATTTACAGTATCAAATTATATCCCAGGCAGTAAAGAAGATCCAGAAGAAGCTACCACTAGTACACAAGAAGGTGTTTTCCTTCGAATTGAATGAGAACATTGAACCTTCGAGATTTGTGGTAGCCTTGATGGATATGCGTACCTAGTTCAATGAACAAAGGAAATCAAGTGCGTCTGGGAGAAAATTAAGGAACATATGAAACGTTAGCAAATCAAACCATAACTCAACAATATCTGTGTTTTATTTTTCCATTCAGATTGTATTCTATATTTACATCATATATTGTGGAAATTCTAACTACTTTTAGTTGAGAATTTTTTTGTATAAATAGATAGATCTTAGATCTATTCAAGGTTGCTTCTAGCCTAATGTAAAAGGGACAACTTATTGAATATTAATACAAGAGAATATCGAGATTCTAAGTCGCGTTTCATTTGAGCTATGTGTTTTCCTTGTGTTTTCATATATTATTAGTTTCCTTCTGTGGTTATTGAAGAGTGAATGATTACAATTTAGTAATACATCTATTGTGATATTAATACATCAGAAGTCCATTTAGTTACATTTTTTCCTCTATTCTTACTGTGAGTAAAAACAAGACCTGTGATCTGTGTGAACTGTTGCATTCTTAATCTTCTTTCAAGAGTACATCTTCTATTTTTCTTCTACTGCAAATGAGGTAAGACTTATCTGTAATTGATACCTTGTTTTATTTTAATAGTTTTGTCAATCATTTCTACATCATTTGAAATTAAATTTACGACTTAGATAACAAGATATTGCCTCTCTACTCTCTTATCATAAATTTCACTTAAAGTTATTTCTTAGAAAAATGAAGGTAGAAGAAAGCACTTATAATAAATTTAATTTAAATCTTTGATGTCTGACATTATTCTTCAAGCCTAGAATCATTTCAGGAACAACATGAGTAATGTTTACTGCCTCTTATTTTCTTTTTGGATGGACAACTTGATTCCATGAATGTGTTTTTAGCATTTCTTTTACCTTGAACCATTATTAAAAGATGTAAACATTGAGTTAAGAGTATTGATCAATCATCAAATGTTTCTTATTGTAAGATTCACCTATCAACAAAATTAGTAATTAGTAATGGATGCAAAATTAATAATGGACTATGCTTTGTAATGGATGTTGGTTTAACTAGTGTTATCAAACTCTTCCAGGTATAATTCTACTTTCAAGTTTGACTTTCTTTTGAAAGACATTATCCCAAGTCAGCACTTTCGAATTTGACTCAAGATTTGAACTTGCAAGAATGGGTTAAACTTGAAGGTTAAATGTGAGTTATATTGAATAATGAAGTTTAACTCATGTAATTCTTCCCAATCAGAGTCATCCATTTCTTCACGATAAAAGAGAGAAAAAAAACTCATTTCCCTGACTTTTCTTATATGATTTTACAACAAACATACCTATCAACAATATAATCATTTCTTTCGATTTGCTCAGCGTTACTTGTTTTGCAATTCCTAATATTAAGGTTGCGTGGTATGGCTTTTTGGGTTTTCACAATTTTGTTTGTAGATTATTTGGTCGATACCAACCGGTTTTGTTTTTCAAATTGTTTATTTGATTTCCATATATATTTGTTTCAGTCTACAATTTTTGGGGGACGCCATTAAAACTTAAGGATTGTTGAGACGGTTTTAATTTTTATCTTGGTTTTAAGTTTGTATAATTCGAGTGATTCATCGTTTTTTTAGCAATCTGAATCCATTTTTGTATTAAAATGCAATTTAAATATAAAAAAATATTGATTTTATCCAAATATACAATCAACTGTATTTATTTAAAAAAGAAATTAATATCATATATTTTAAGGATAAATTAGCAAAACCACTGTTTCCAAAAAAATGGCGTATTACCAAAACCACTGATTTGAAAAAAATCGGCATATTGCCAAAACCACTGTTTTGAACAATGGCATCATATCTTTTAACGGATAGATCCCCAAAACCACTATTTTGTATAGCAGTCAGAGTTTGAGTTAAAAAGGTTAATACAATATGAAACAGTAAAAGTTACTTAAGCAGTTAAACTTCAATAATCTCTCCGTAAGATTCTGTGGCTACTGGGATTCGAGCCCAGGTCTCCACAGCCACAACATGGAATTCTCAACAATAAAATACGGTCACTGGTTATTGATAGGATGTTTTACTAGTTTCTAAATTAATATACCAAAGCACGTCGAGAGAAGTTGGTAGAGCGCAAGCCCTTAACGAATAGATATTTCATTGATTAATTAATTGTTGAGCACCACCCTCCTTTCACAAAGATATAAAGAAGATTTTGGAAAC
Organism: Picea mariana; assembly: GCA_032191745.1. NCBI lineage: Eukaryota > Viridiplantae > Streptophyta > Pinopsida > Pinales > Pinaceae > Picea > Picea mariana. Next base: position 20,046 of record JASDQU011505417.1, on the reverse strand, counting down.
GAATCAAAACAAGCAAAGCCAAATAATTCGGGGTGGGTAACATGATGAGCATGAAAGTGTAGCTAAGGTTGAAAGAGCAAGTTAAGAGGGATTTGCACAAGGATTTGTTTAAGAAATATTTAATAACTAAGAGTTTATATTTAGAAAGTTCTTCCACAAATATACATGATTTGTTGGAGTGTTTTTATGTAATAAAGAATGCAAAATAAAGTTGATTTATATTTTAAATTTTTTTATTCCATACAAGTTAATTTTATTTTAAAAATTTTTATTCCATACAAGTTAATTTTAATTTAAGTTGATAGGTAAAAACTACTTATTTTTAATTTAAGTGGATATAATTTAAGTTGATAGAATCCGTATCCCTCCTAATATTAATAAGGGCCAGTCAATTATTAGAAAGGAGGATTTGCTATTATGCCACATGTTCTGACCCACTGGAATCAAGGAAGAAGGGATAGGTAAAAACTACACAATTATATATAGAAAAAGTATGTTATATATGTAGACATTCATGTGCTTAAGTTTATGCAGAGAACTTAGTCTATTCCTCATACACTATCAACAAAATGTGTGGGGAGGATATACTCTCATGATTATATTAAATAGAAAACAATCAAAGCTTAACTAATTAAAAACCTTAGTTACCATACCATGCAAGGAAACTAAGAGCAAGGTGAGAGGGAAACCATACACCAAGTTAAGTTGTAGTTTGAGCCACCACGAGTCATGCAACCTCCTCCCATACCAACGTTAGGTCTATGTGAAAAAGTCTAGTCTAAAAATAATATGTCTAAAGAGCATGCAAGGGAGCAACACAAACTTCAAAAATCTTGGGTTGTTGGCCATGACTTTAACAACCATACATAGACAAACACTATGACATGCCACCACCACGATTAGATACCCATGCTATCACATGCCTACATGAACCCTTGGCATCCACAATGAGAACCCATCATGAAAAACATAACATAGGCACCTCCATATATCTATCTCAGAGCATAAATGAGAGCTAAGGGGACCACCCCAGGTATCCATAAAGACAAAAGAACATAGCATAGGAACCTCATAGAGGGTCATGATTGAAAACCTAGGTTGTTATACAAACAGATGAAGCTATCCACCAAATCATCCTTGGTTCTCCACTCCATCACTACCCATGAACATCCTTGCCATGTCTAACCACTATCCTACAATTTATTACGTTCAAAGCATGAAACCCTAGGATTTGAGGCTAGAATTGAATGGGGGAGAAGGATGGTGAGAGCCACCTCTCTTTCTTGACCCTCTGATGATATAATATTTTCTTAAAGAAAATATTTAGGTGATATAAAGTATGTTGGAAACATTTTACACAGTTCCAAACTATAAAGCTCATGAGAAACACCAAGGACAAGAGTAAAGGTTATGCTCATTGAATCCTCTAGGTCATCAATTATTAACTTTGCACAATGATGCAGGAGCATCGCTCCCAAGCCAGCCATGCTCCAGCCAGCCAACCAACTCAGCACGCGCATTCAATGGGAGGAGGAGAGGCGCAGCGCTCTCACTTTCAATTTTTGAAATTGAATTAATGTATTAAATGATTTGTAAGGCCGTAAAGCCAAGAGGCCATGCATTTGCACAGGCTTAGTTAAAGTTAGCCTTAAATAGTTGTAAGGCTCGGATCTAGATCCGATCTGCACTAGATCAGCCCTTTCAATGTAAATTTAATGTAATTAAATAGGGTAGGTGAGATGGAGGGAAGAGCTCGAAGAGCCCCCTCATGTAAAAGATCTTTTAGATCTCATTTTGAGAGGAGTCGAGTCGAGAAGGTTAAAGAGCTCTGCTTGGTAGAGTCAAGCAGACGGGAGAGGAACCGAGACTCTGTTACAGTCCGCGCTCATAACCTTTGTACAGGCATTCTGAGATTAATATAAACAAGAGTAGTTTTTCCTGCATGATAGTCTATGTATGAATGAATGTATTTATGTGTGTTGATGATATGCTGTAGATGTACATTGAGTTTGCATTTGCAGGTTGTAGACAGAGTAGTAGTCTGTTGGAGTTCTTGATTTCCAGGTTTGGGTTCTTTGTGGTTTCATGCCAAGAGGGTGTGGCAGAGTACTGCGGTCTCTGAGAACTAGTGTAGGAGTGCACTTCTGAGTTCTGAGGAATTTAGACAAGACGTGCCAAGAGGGTGCACCAGAAGAAGTTTAGACTCAAGGGAGGAGCCTCAAGGTTGTTGAACACCTTGAAGGCAGAACTGTGCAGAGAAAAGCACAGAGAAAAGATAATTGCTAAGGAATTATGTATAGCTTTGCCAGGAGGGCATTGAGCAAGTGCACAGAGCACACAGGAGAACTTTGCTTAGAGTTCGTTGATATAATAGAACTACTGAGAGTTCTGTAGAGCTCTTCCAGGAGGGCATTGAGTGCGTGCATAACGAGCACAGGAGGAACTCTAACTTGAGTTTTAGGTAGAAGACAGAACTACTGAACGTTCTGCATAAGATCTGCTAGGAGGGCATTGAGCAGGTGACAGTTTGCACAGGAAGAACTCCTAGAGTTATGGGGAAGAAGAAGTGTCCAGGAGAAGACCTTCTTAGGGTTGTTGAACACCCTACAGGCTCAGCAAGGAGTGCTTGAGCAGGAAGCTGCCAAGAGGGCATTTCCATCCCTTCAAGGAGAGAAAGGGATAGAGACCCTTTGAGGTCAGAGCCACTAAAAATCTCAGGACAGATAGCACCTTGGTGTGCAGAGACCCTGCAAGGAGTGTAGAGGTTGAGGACTCCTTTAAGGGTTCAAAGAGGATGCAACTCAGGAGGAAGAGTGCTTTCGCGCACAGAGTCGTGACCAAGAATAGCAGAAGGCCGAGAAGACCCTTTGGAGGGTAAAAGTTGATAAATGTCAAGGAGGGATAGCGTCCTTAGAATGCAGATGAGGCTGAGGATACAGGCTTTGCAGCGAAGGAAAAAGGCCAAGGTATTTTGGAGCGGAAATCTTCCAAGTTCAGGAAGAAGAAGCGTGAGCTAAAGGGAGAGCACAGCCACCGTCAGATAGAGCAAAGGATGGGATCTGGACTATTGAGTTCGTGTCTAGATGCAGGTAGGAAAGCAGAGCACAGCAGAACATATCTGGGTCGTCAGATATGGGTGCATGGACTGATAGTTGTTGGATCTAGGGAAAGCTACATGAGATTTAATCTCGTATGCAAGGGGATAGGATCCGCAAAGTCTCGAAATAGAAAAAACATTAGGATCGTCCATCGTTGAAGAAGACACGTGGCGAAAATCCAAAAACCCATCGGGGTTTCAGATACCGGGAGGTTGAACGGTTAGATTTGAGGAGTCGCTGCATTGCGAACTCCTGACTCGCGAAGTTTTGAAGAAATCGGGACCACCCATCGTTCAGAGGATGCGTGGCAGAGATCCGGACCCATCGGGGTTTCGAATACCGGGAGACAAAGGGGTAAGAGTTTGGGAGACTAGAGGTCCCAGGCCGTGAAGTCCCGAAAACATCAGGACAGTTCATCACAGGAGGACATGTGGTAGAGTGGTCAAGGTTTCGGGGAAATCCCCGAAAAGGAGGATTTCGAAATTCCGGGTACCGAGGATGCGAAGGGAAAGAGTTCGAAACTCTTGACCCACTAAGTCTCGAAAGAAGTGAGAGTCTTCAGATCAGGGGAGGCTACGAGCCGTTGATCTCCCTTTAGTTCGATACGTCAGTATTTCGGGTACCGGAAGATCAAGGGGTCAGGGATTGTTGCAACGGGAATCGTGATTGTCCGAAATGTGAAATCCCGAAGGCATTCGAAGAAATAATGCTAGGCCATGGGACAGGGTCATGTGGATAGGACCCAGAGGAGTAAGGCTATTTTGGCCTTTAGAATTTGGCACTTCAGAAGTTTCGAGGACAGGGATCCAGGAACTTTGCGCTGGAAGTCACGAAGCGGAACGTGCCAAGAGAAGGAATCACAGAAGGAAGCCGACATTTAGGTCGTTCAGGATTTCAGAAGTCCTGAAGACAAGAATTATGGGCTCTTGGGGTGAAAACCCTGAAGTCACGAAATGTGATGTAGAGAGGAGTGGGTTGCAGTCACACCTATTATCAGGATTTCGAGGATCGACTTTCGGCCATCCCGAAGACAAGGAATTGGGACACTTCGCGTCGAAAGTCCTGAAGTTCCGAAACACAAATTGCCTTTGGATTAAGGGTTGTGGTCATGAGGAAAGTGGTCGCATCGACCAGGGTTTGGCTAGGGGCTAAACAACGGTGAGCCATTTCAACGTTTGACATTTTGGCATTCGGAGGGTCGAGGAGTCAGGGAACTCGACGCCAGGATTCGCAAAGTCACGAAATCCGAAAAGGTCATGTTGGCTTGGGCCGAAGGTCACATTTGATGGTCAAGGGGAGGTGAAGCTCACACCTTGTGCATGCTCACACAAGGGGGTTTCAGAAGGACCTGTGGATCAGGTTCGTGAGGTCTCAAAGAAGGCCGAAAGAACCATTTCGGATCTGCGAATCCAGTAGAAGATCTATCCTGGAGCGGATCTTGGCCCGAGGGTTTGAGGATTGTAGTAAGTGGTATCAAAGAGGGATTTTGTTTGTATATTTCAGGTAGAGGAAGCCAAAGGCAGCTTGCAGAGGAAGACAAAGTGTTGGAAACTCTGTGGAGATTGTTGCAGGTGTGCAGCAGTCAGAAGGCAGTCAGGAGGATTGTAAGGAGAGGCTGAAATCACTCGCAGTTGTAGAGTGACAGTAGCAGGTTTTCCAGGAGGGCAGACAGAAACAACAAAATGGCTACTAAAGGCCATGGACACAGTGGAAAGAAGAACCACCAGCATCAAAGAAAGGATGAGATAGATAAGGAGCCCGTCGATATCAAAGCGAGGATGGAAGAGCTAGCATTTCAGATGCAGCAGGATGCAAAGTCAAGATGGGTATATGAATGGCCCATCAAGAGGAAGGTGAAATGGCCGATTCATAAACTGTTGGCCAGAAGACAACATAGGTTGTTGAAGGAATGGTTGAGGCGTGTTGAAGACCTCAACGAACAGGAGGAGATGGTTCATGTATGTGAACCAGAGGCTGGGAGAAATCTCAATGATAGTGAGGATGAACTGAGATCACTAGAATATCCCAGAGACTGCCATGTGAAAAGAAATGAATTTTCAATTTTCCAGGTGGGCAATAAGAAGAGGTCACAGGATGATCTCAAAGACTGCCAAGAGGGCAGAACATAAATTTCCAATTGCTAGGTGGGCAATGAGATGCGATCATTGCGGGATCTCATAGACTGTCAGGAGGACAACAGGGGAATTTCATGTTTCCAAGAGGGCAATAAGATGATATCGTTGCGGGATCTCATAGACTGTTAGGAGGACAGCGAGGGAAATTCATGTTTCTAGGTGGGAAATACGAAGAGATCAGTCGATGATATCAAAGACTACCAGGAGGGAAGAATAGAGAATTCATATTGCCAGGAGGGCAATGAGATGGGATTTGAAGATCTCATAGAATGCCAGGTGGGTAGCAGATAAATCCCAATTTGTCAAGAGGGCAAGGGAGAGCACATGAACTCAGAGGTGAGTTCATATCAGTAGATGGAGCTAACAAGGGAAGATCATAAGAGCATTCTGATGATTTGGGGAATTCAAATATTCCTGCCATTCAGCCCAGATGAGGCCAGCATGTGTGTTGCAAAGACAACAAAAAAAGAAAGACAGTCAGTTGTGATTTTCGAGAGAATGCAGCAGATGTTAGAGGTTTCCCAAGAAGAAGGAGGAAATGAGCATTCCAAGGAATGCTTCAAATTTTTCAACCAGGAAGCTGAAAAGGAACTGACTGCAACACTGAAGCTTGCAGTAGAAGAAGAAGAAGAGGAAGCAAACAACATAGGATTTTCTAATATGTGTGAGCAGTTGGAAGCCCTAGAGAGAAGGGTGATGGTGCAGAGCATGCACATCCAACAAGTCAAGTTGGAAGCAGATTAGGGAGGATACCAACCCAAGGAGCAGATGGAGGAAGTTGGAGACATACCAACAATAGAAATGGCAGAAGTAAAGATGCCACGGGGAGAAGCTGAGCAACAACTCAGTAATGAGATTCCAAAATGGGAATCTGCATCAAAGTGGCAAGTTAAGGCCACAACAGATGAAGAATATGACATGGGAGATCATGATGATCTACCCACTGAAGAGGAAGTGCAACCGAGGAGACTTCATGAATAGAGCCAGCCATGGGAGTAGCTGGACGAGGAGATTGAGAAGATCTGAAAGCTGATGGTTAGATCAACAGAAGTTGTCAGCAAAGGGAAGTTGAGCAGAAGAGAGACTACCAAAGCAGCAAAGTAGAAGTAGTAGTGGAGTAGTGGAGTAGATGGACAACTCCAGAGGAATTTTTGGGATCCAAGAGGATTTCAATAGTGGCACTGGGGAGCTCATGAATTTTTCACAAAAAAGGAGTATGATGTAGGAGCATCGCTCCCAAGCCATCCATGAACCATCCAACTAACCAACTCATCGTGTGCATTTAATGGGAGGAGGAGAGGTGCAACCCTCTCACTTTCAATTTTTGAAATTGAATTAATGTATTAAATGATTTGTAAGGCCGTAGAGCCAAGAGTCCATGCATTTGCATAGGCTTAGTTAAAGTTAGCCTTAAATAGTTGTAAGGCTCGGATCTAGATCTGATCTGGACTAGATCAGCCCATTCAATGTAAATTTAATGTAATTGAATAGGGTAGGTGAGATGGAGGGAAGAGCTCGAAGAGCCCCCTCATGTAAAAGATCTTTTAGATCTCATTTTGAGAGGAGTCAAGTCGAGAAGGTTAGAGAGCTCTGCTTGGTAGAGTCAAGAAGATGGGAGAGGAGCTGAGACTCTGTTATAGTCCACACTCATAACCTTTGTACAGGCATTCTGAGATTAATATAAACAAGAGTAGTTTTTTCTGCATGATAGTCTGTGTATGAGTGAATGTCTTTATGTGTGTTAATGATATGTTGTAGATGTAGATTGAGTTTACATTTGAAGGTTGCAGACAGAGTAGTAGTCTATTGGGGTTCTTGATTTCCAATTTTGGGTTCTTTGTGGTTTCATGCCAAGAGGGCATGACAGAGTACTGCGGTGTTTGAGAACTAGTGCAGGAGTGCACTTCTGTGTTTTGAGGAATTTAGAAAAGGACGTGCTAGGAGGGTGCACTAGAGGAAGTCTTAGACTCAAGGGAGGAGCCTCAAGGTTGTTGAACACCTTGAAGACAAAACTGTGTAGAGGAAAGCACAGAGAAAACATAATTGCTGAGGAATTTTGTATAGCTCTGCCAGGAGGGCATTGAGCAGGTGTACAGAGTGCACAGGAGAACTCTGCTTAGAGTTCATTGACAGAACAAAACTATTGTGAGTTCTATAGAGCTTTGCCAGAAGGGAATTGAGCGCATGCATAACGAGCATAGGAGGAACTCTAACTTGAGTTTCAGGCAAAAGACAAAACTGTTGAACATTCTACGGAAGCTCTGCCAGGAGGGCATTGAGCAGGTGTCGGTTTGCACAGGAAGAACTCTTAGAGTTATGGGGAAGAAGAAGTGTCTAGGAGAAGACCTTCTTAGGGTTGTTGAACACCATGCAAGCTCAACAAGGAGTGCTTGAGCAGGAAGTTGCCAAGAGGGAATTTCCATCCCTTCAAGGAGAGAAAGGGATAGAGGCCCTTTGAGGTCAGAGCCACTAAAAAGCTCAGGATAGATAGCACCTTGGTGTGTAGAGACCCTACAAGGAGTGCAGAGGTTGAGGACTCCTTTAAGGGTTCAAAGAGGACGCAACTTAGGAGGAGGAATGCTTTCGCACATAGAGCCGTGACCAAGAATAACAGAAGGCCGAGAAGACCCTTTGGAGGGTAAGAGTTGATAAATCTCAAGGAGGGATACCATCCTTAGAACACAGACAAGGCCGAGGATATAGGCTTCGCAACGAAGGAAAAAGGCCAAGGTCTTTTGGAGTGGAAATATTCCAAGTTCAAGAAGAAGAAGCGTGAGCTAAAGGGAGAGCACATCCGCCGTCAGATCGAGCAGAGGAAGGGATATGGATTGTTGAGTTCCTGTCCCGAAATAGGCAGGAAAGCAGAGTGCAGTAGAACAAATCTAGGCCGTCAGATCTGGGTGCATGGACCGATAGTCATAGGATCCAGGGAAAGATGCACGAGATTTAATCTCGTATGCAAGGGGATAGGATCCGCGAAGTCTCAAAATAGAAAAAGCATTGGAATCGTCCATCGTTGAAGAGGACACGTGGAGAAAATATAGAAACCCATTGTGGTTTTGGATACTGGGAGGTTGAAGGGTTAGATTTGAGGAGTTGTTGCATCACGAACTCCCGACTTGCGAAGTTCTGAAGAAATTAGGACCATCCATCATTAAGAGGACACGTGGCAGAGATCCGGACCCATTGGCGTTTCGGATACCGAAAGACAAAGGGGTAAGATTTCAGGAGACTAGAAGTCCCAGGCCGCGAAGTCCTGAAAACATCGGGACCATTCATCATAGGAGGACACATGGCAGAGTGGTTGAGGTTTTGGGGAAATCCCCGAAAAGGAGGATTTCTACATTCCGGGTAACGAGGATGCGAAGGGCAAGAGCTCAGAACTCTTGACCCACTAAGTTTCGAAAGAAGCGAGAGTCGTTGGATCAAGGGAGGCTACGAGCCGTTGATCTCCCTTTGGTTCAATACGTCGATATTTCGAGTACCAAAAGATCAAGGGGTCAGGGATTGTTGCAACGGGAATCACGATTCTCCGAAACGCGAAATCCCGAAGGAGTTTGAAGAAATAGCGCAAGTCCACAGGACAGGGTCACGTGGATAGGACCTAGAGGAGTAAAGCCATTTTGGCCTTCAGAATTTGGCACCTTGGAAGTTCTGAGGATAGGGAGCCTGGCACTTTGCACTAGAAGTCGCGAAGTCACGAAGCGCGACGTGCTAAGAGATGGAATCACGTAAGGAAGCCGACATTTTGGTTGTTCGGGGTTTGATATTTCGGAAGTCCTGAAGACAAGAAGTCTAGGCTCTTGGGGGTGAAAACTCTGAAGTCGTGAAACGCGATGTAGCGAGGAGTGGGTTGCGGTCACACCTATTATCAGGATTTCGGGGATCGGCTTTTCGGCCATCCCGAAGACAAGGAATTGGGACACTTCGCATCAGAAGTCCTGAAGTTATGAAACGCGACTTGCCTTTGGATTAAGGCCTGTGGTCACAAGGAAAGTGGTTGCATGGACCGAGGTTTGGCCAGGGGCTAAACAATGGTGAGCCATTTCGGCATTCAGATGATCAAGGAGTCAGGGAACTCGACACCAGGATTCACGAAGTCGCGAAATCCAAAAAGCTCATGTTGGCTTGGGCCGAAGGTCACATTTGATGGCCAAGGGGAGGTGAAGCTCACACCTTGTGCATGCTCGCACAGGGGGGTTTCAGAAGGACCTGTGGATTGGGTTCGTGAGGTCTCAAAGAAGGATGAAAGAACCATTTATGTTTTGCATATCTAGTAGAAGATCGATCCTGGAGAGGATCTTGGCCCGAGGGTTTGAGGACTGCATTACACAACATATAGACTCTTGGTTAATCAGATGATCTTTATATTTTTGGTTAAGAATACTTCTCAAAAAAAAATTATCCCTGTTAAGATCATC
>JASDQU011505417.1:0-10252 GCA_032191745.1 Picea mariana | reverse complement strand
TTTACTTGTCATGATTGTACCAGACTGTTGTTGTTTTTTGTAAGCACATGGATAGGTGGTTTCCAACTTTCACTAAGTTTCATGCCTTCGTTCCTATTAAGGTTATATGTATTTAATTCAATCTCCAGGGATTCCATTACTTTCCTCTTCTTATAGCGTTCAACCTTGACAATGATCTTGGTATTTTCCAAACAAAAGTGGTGGCTAGATTTTGGAGAATGTTCAACCAAACCTTATCTCTAATTTCTATATCATTTCAAATCCTCACTGTATTCCTTGAATCCAACCTTTATCGACTTACCTATCTCACCAATGTAATATTTTATGCATGAAAATGAAATCGAGTATACCCCTTTTGTACATGTTTGGGTCAATTGGATCTTTAAATGAGAACCATTATCCTTATGGTGCTTGGAGGCAAGGACACCATGCTAATGTTTCTTTCTTGAGGATTTTGGCCAATTTCTCTAATATGACCTTGATATAAAGAAGATAAAGCTTCTCCATTTGAGTATCATTCCTTTGCTTGCCACCAATCCTTCTAACCTTTGATCCTTTTAAATTGGTTTTCCCCATAGCCATTCATTCTAAATGTATCAACCAAATAATTTACCCCTTGTTCCACATGCTCCTTGTCATAAATTCTTAATGCTTAAGTTACCAAGCTATTGACTAGTCTTAGTTTTAATTGATGCAAGATGGCATGAAAATATCTATTAGTGTGTGTGGGTTTCCTATAAATTTGGTGCATCAATGTGCAATCATCTTGCTTGGTTACAAGGACATCGAGGGAAGAAATTTCATTGTTCTCTTTTATTTCCATCATTAATTTTATGTTTTTATGTTGATTGTTTAAATGACTAAAAAAAATCTAAATATCTTATCTCATGAGACCAAACAAATTTGATATCATCCACATATATTTTCCATTATTTGGGTTTCAAAAGGAATAATTCTAATGCTTTGTTCTCCAAGTTGGCTACCATAGTGAAAGAGAAGAGCCCATTACCAATTCTCTTTTGTTTGCTCATAATTTTTTTCATGAAATGTGAAATAAATTGATCTCAAACATACCATTTCTAATAATAATATCTCCTTATTAGTAAAACTCTAGCTTGATAGCATCCTCAACAAGACTCTTGAAATCTTAAAATGATGTATAAATGTACTAGAATATTTCCTTCTCCAACCTTTAGTTGTACTTTTAGATTATTTTCCCAATGCCTTATGATTTCCATAGAGGTACATGATGATTTATACAATGTAGTACTCGTATCTAATGTTAAGCACATATAACTCGAGTTCGAACATATATATGGGACACTATTAGGATTTAGGAGGAAAACAAAATAGACCCCTTCTTCTTGAAGGGAATTGAGTTGACTTATTGATGTAGCTTGGGGCTAATTCTTTAACAAAGGAATCAATTTGACCATAAATTTATGGATCTTGGTAATCCATAAATTTGTGGCATAGTACAACTTTTAATGGTGAGTTTTATTTTTGTTTCACCATCCAAAATTGTGTTTTAAAATGTATAAAACATTATTCTTTAATGGCACACAACACAATACAAAATTGTGTTTTAAAATGTATAAAACATTATTTGTGGTAATGGCATACCATACAAAATTGTGTTTGAAAATGGATAAAACATTATTTGTGGTAATTGGTAAAGGGGCACATAGCCTTTACGTCATGCAAAATAGTAAAGAACATGACATTTTGATCACCTCGTTATTAGCATTAATTAACCTTAAGATATGATTAATTAATATTTACATCTCCCTTTAAGTTTGACATGGGATTGGGATTAAGGAAAATACATTACAATTAATGGAAAATTATTTCATCCCAAGCATAGTATGAAGTTTGAGAAATTTGGTCTTAGTTAAGGATTTTGTAAAGATGTTTACAATATGGTTCTCATTATGACATTACTTAAATTGAATGATTTCATATTGAATTAATTATTGATATACTGCGAATGGACTTCGATGTGTTTGGTGTTGAAATGATACTTTTAATGATAAGTAAAATGGATGGCATTACTTAAGTTGAATGATTTGATATTGATCAATTTTTGATATAATTTTAATGGAATTCAATGTGTTTGGTGTTGAAATGATACACTAAATGATAAGTAAGATGGATGGCAACCTCATTATCACATCAAAGTAAAAGTGGAGTTGATTTTTCTTAATGAAGTCCAAGCTCATCCATTAATATTTGAATCCATACTTTTCTATCTAATGGTGACAAGAATTCCATCCACTCTAAGACATCTTATAAGTTTCTTAACTCGATCTTTTAAAATTTGGATTTCTATTAATATTTGAATCCATACTTTTCTATTTAATGGTGACAAGAATTCTCTATTCCATCCACTCTAAGACATCTTATAAGTTTCTTAACTCGATCTTTTAAAATTTGGATCTCTATTGCACTCTCAAAAGTATTTGTATTTTTTATTTATAATAATTTAATATCTATATTATTGGGAGGAATGCAATTATTATTCCTTAAAAAAATAGAAAAATATCAATTCATCAAACTAGTCTTTCTCTTACTTATCAATGCAAGTATAGTAAACATATGACATCTGGCTTGTTCATTTATCATTTATGTCCTATATTCTTATGCTAACCGGGGAAGTTAAACATTGAATAGTTATAAAATTTAAATTGATAACCTCTCTCTGTCTCTCTTGATTTATAAGGGGATGAGATAAAACACATAAATATGACAAAAACACATAGATATAGTAATACTCAATTTCTATTAATGAATGAAATATGCATGAACTGTAAAAATGCAAAGTGAAATGAACTCGCTAGAATGGTGGTACATTATCCTTGAGAAGCGATGTGATGGATACACGCATTCATAAGAAGATGATTGCAATGAGGTCGAAAAGGCCTTTTAACATAAAACATCAATGAGAAAACCCTAAACATCCAAAACCCTAACCCCAAAAGATGAAACACCAAAAGGTTTATGGGCCCTAATGTGGTTAGTTGATATGTGAACTTCCTAGGGACGTTAATTTTGCATACGATCTTTGTTTGGGGTGCTTGGTAGCCCACCAGAAATTTCTATCCAAGGAGTGCACATTCTTAATGGCCTAATACATGCCTTCAACTATTTACTAGGTGCTTACAGGCCAAAAACCTGTCATTTAGGGCCTCAAAATGACCCCGAAAGTTTAGGACCTAAAAAAACCATAGAAAAAAGGCCAAGGTGGAAACTATATTTTGAGATCGTGAAATAGGTGGGTGGCCACCAATGTCCACCTGGATTAGTCCTCCCCCTTTAGGAAGAAATTATCTCCATTGTGTTGATTCCCCACATCAAATGGGAAAACTTTTGTTGAACTTGATGCTTGGTGAGCCACTTGCCTTGGTGTAGTAGTTGCCCTGCTTTGACCAACCTGATAAAGTTGGATCTTCTGCTGGAGGGTGCCCTTAACCTATGTGTCCATGATTCGATCAATGGTTTCATGTTCCATGCAGTCAGGGTTGAGCTTTGTAGGTTTTAGTTGCTCATCTACTTCCAATGTGTCTAGTAGTGGTGGAAAATATGGTCGAAGAAGGTCCACATTGAATACTAGGTGCAAGCCAAGGAACGGGGGAATACTTAACTAAAAATAATTGTCACCCACAACCTTGGCGATGGTGTGAGGGCCATCGTGAAGTGGACACAAATTTTGATGGGGTCCTGTAAGGTGTTCTTTCTACAAATGCAACCAAACCTTGTCTCCCACCTGAAACTTGTGTGGAACTCAGTGTTGATCATGGTGATGCTTGTACTTAGCATTCGATTTCTGTAAAATATCATGGACCTATTGGTGGATGTGTTGGATTGGTTCAATGAATTTGGTGGCTTTGCCAGCTTCAAATTGAGAATGGGAATATTATGCCTGTGTGGATGCAAGGGGTAGTGCTACATCAATAGGGCCCAATGGTTGAAATCCCAGGCCCACCTGAAAAAGGGATGTGGTTAGTCGAGCTATGAAGGGATCTATTGTAGCAGTGTTGAACATAAGGAAGGCTCTCATCCATGTGTGTGGATTCTTGAAGTTATACATGCACAAGATATGAACAATCATCTTATTGACAACCTCTATCTATCCATCAATTTGGGGGTGGAAGGAAGTGGATTTGGTGATTTTGGTGTCGATTAGTGACCAAAGGCTATACCAAAATGTACTCAAGAACCTATTGTTTTGATCTAATATGATGGTCCATGGTAGTTCAAAGTGTACCCACACTCACTCGAATAAGAGCTTGGGAGTGGCCTCGGCTGTAATACTCTTCTTGCAAGCTGTCAAAATGGCCATCTTAGAGAATTGATCAACAATCATGAATACACAATCATTTTCATGCTTGGTTGACGGGATACATGACATATAGTCCATCGAGATGGATTCCCAAGGCCTGTCACAAGTAGGCAAAGTGGTATACAATCCTTGTTTTTTAATGGCTAGATTGGCGATGGAGTAGACAATGAAGGATATGATGTACTTACTGACATAATGTCAAAGCTTCAACCAATAGAAATACTTATGCAGTACTTCCACCATATTCTCCATGCCAAAGTGTCCCACCATTGGACTCCAGTGGGATTCCCAAATCAGCTTTACATGCTCTCTTGAAGGAACACAAAGAGGACCCAGATTGCATAACATTACATCCTTAAGATGAAAATCAGAAATGGTCATGATATTCTTGACATCTGGTAGGTCGTAGCGAAGTTAGGACCATTTTCATAGAGTTAGGGCCACCTGGAGGTATCATGCCCATAAGAGTCAAGCATTGTCATTAGTGTTGCAACTAGAGGTCGAATGAGGCAGTCAGTGACACCATTGGTGCTCCCTTTCTTATATTTAATGTTGAGGTGAAACTGCTACAAGTATGTGGAACACTTTTTATGGCAGCCATTTTGTAATTTTTCTTGTGTTTGCATGAACTACAAAGGATTTTGATCCATATGGATGGTTGTCTCCTTCCATAGAATTTAATTCTTCCATTGGCAAAAGTATTTTACAATGGAATGCATCTCTTTGTCATAGTTGGGGTACTTACAGATGACATCTGAGAGTGTCTCACTGTGATAGGAAATCGAATGATTGTACTAAGTGAGAATGTCGCCAACAACATATTTTGAAGCATACATCTCAATCTCAAAAGGTTTTTGCAGATCACGTAAGGGGATCACTAGGGTTGATCAATGATGATGTTTCAGATCATCAAATTCTTTATGTTGTGACCTATCCCACACAAATTTGGATTTGCAACCACCCTTGGTCACCTGTTTTATGGGTCATGCAATATGAGAGAACCCCAACAAGAATCTGCAATAGAAGTTGGAAAATCCCAAGAAGCTATGAAGCTCGATAAATTTTTTCGGGGTTGGCCCATCACGAATGACTTGGATCTTGGGTGGATCTACGTGCACACCATGCTCATCTATAATGTAGTTAAGGTATTGGACCTTTTTCATGCCAAAGGA
Organism: Picea mariana; assembly: GCA_032191745.1. Lineage (NCBI taxonomy): Eukaryota > Viridiplantae > Streptophyta > Pinopsida > Pinales > Pinaceae > Picea > Picea mariana. Next base: position 4,741 of record JASDQU011505417.1, on the reverse strand, counting down.
TCATTTCTCTAAGTTAGCATATAACTTTTTTTGTCGCAGGGTGTAATGTACCCAACCCCTAGTTAAGCAACTTCACATGTAGAATACCATCTATAGATCACACACATAATTCAACCATTTGAATGATACCATAGTTCTAAATGCATCTAACAACATACATTAAAACATGAATACAACTTCTCAAGAAAACAACAAAGAAACAACATCCATATAAACCATTTACATAATGGAATATCATAATAAACACAACATAGAACATATATGTTAATAGATAACCAACTGGTTTCATACAAAGGATGAACCTCCCAACCATAGGAATTGTTGTTCATTTTCTCTCAACAAAAATCCACCCCCAAGATGAGCTATGATTCCACAAGGATATCTGGCCCTATGGCTATCCACTCTCCACACACAACAAGTTACCCCAAAATCCCGGTTCCAATATGTTTCCCACAACTTGCACAACCCAAGGAATGGGATCCCCCTTCACTGCACATAGTCCCCTAGGCCTTTCCACTTCTGTCTAGGGCTCCAGTGCATCTAGTTGACTAGAAAACCTCCCAGCTACTCTAGAAGTGCTCACAACAACCCTCACATGGCTCTTGAGTTATTCTCTCAACATAAAAATGATTCATAGGATTACATCTCGATTTACAAGCACACATACCTCTTTCTCAACATAAAACACATCCCAACAATGGTTTCCTTCAATCCAAACATGTTTGGTGCTCTTCCTAGCATTCATCTCCTCTCTTGCTATCCAAAATTTGCAAGTAAAACTACTCTCCATGCAAAAACGTGATTGTCTCAAAACTTCCCCCTTGATCATATGAATTTCCTCTCTTTGCTTGCTTGCTTGACTTGACTAACACTCTTCCCCAAGCTAAATTTAGTATTTTCCATGCTCTCCAATAACTATGGGATCTGTCTCATCACACCCACGCTCTTACCAGGGATGATTTTAGGGGCTAAATTTCGCTCATAGGCTAATTTTCCATGTTTTTTCCAAAAATAGATTTGTTATTCTAAAAATGTTTCACCCAAATTCTATAGGATAAAATTATTTTACCTTAAAAAACACCAAAATTTTATACAAACTATACAAATCCTTAGAAATTTAAAAAAAATTACAAAAATATCGCCAAACATTTATAATTGGCATATGAAGGATTAGTAAGATTCGCCAAGGTTTCTACATTTAAAAATAAATTTCCATCTTTAAAATCATCCCTAGCTCTTATATGAGCTTAATGGTTGGATTTAGAAACACTCAACAACAAACATAAAGTTTGCACAATAATAATAATTTAGGCATGTGGGTTGGATTAATACCCATGAGAAATTCCCCTTGGACCCCCTCTTTCTTGTGGAATCATAGCCCCCCCTTCATTCTTCATCCCTTTCATATCACAACTAACAATTATTAACTTTGTTAATTATTTTAATGCACATAACCTACGATTTGTCCCATGGCCATATTAAACCAATACGAGCTCTTTGCCCCAACACATCTGCTCACTAGCCTAAATCACATTCATACAATTACATTCTAATTCATGGGGATTGAAATTGGGGATGATACATTCCCCTCCCCCTTGTTATTTCAATGTCCTCAGTGCATAACACCCTTCAGTGTACATTCATTTTACAATTCCATCTCCCTAGTCATTAATCAACATATAGGCTCTTTGGCCCAAGATCACAGAGGAATTCCCACCTAAACAAAATTGCATAAGCTCTTTGGACTAAAATCATAGATACATAGGTACCCCATCCCAAAAAATATACATGCATAGGAACTTCGGTCCAAAAACCATAGATACTTGGGATCACTGGCCCAATCTGTGTAAGATAATTTTACAATTCATCATTCTCGCAAAAATTCCAACCAATAGTCTTTCATTTTTTGCGGCCTTCGCTGCCTTTCTCTGGCTCCAACTGCAATATTCTTCACGCTTTGTCGATTCCCACGAAAATTCCAACCAACAAACTCTTGTTCCCCTCAACTTGCATAACCCAAGGAAGTGTACCCCTTCTTTGCACTGCATTTCCTTCAGGTTGTACCAATTCCATTCAAGGGTTCTAGTACAAGGTCAAACATGGAGTCTCTGAGTTGTGGTTCTAGGAAATCCAATTGCAATGTCTTTTATAATTTATTGATTCCTACAACAATTCCAACCAACAAAATCTCATTCCCCTCAACTTGCACAACCCAAGGAAGTGTACCCCTTATTTTTACTACAATCCTTCAGGATACACCACTTCCCTTCCAGGGTTCCAGTACTAGGTTAGACATGAAGTCTCTGAGTTGTGGCTCTAGGAACTTCAGCTGTGATAATGGAATCTCCAACTATCAAATAGTTGCATTTGTGCCTCCTACACATCCTATTGATGCAATTCTGGTGGAAAGAGAATACACCACATAACATACAATCTCATGCAACTATCCATAACAATTAAAACACAACACAATAAACTTATACATATGTAGTGACGATGAAACATACACATAAAAACATCCAGTCACTTAAAAACACAAATGAAAAAACTCATTCAGGCACAACAAACAACAATGAATAAGGAGAAAAGAAAACTTAAAATTTACTAAACAACAATTAACCCATCTTTCATCATAATTGACACAATGGATACAATCACTTATTCATATGATTGTTTCTCTATTTCACAAGAAACCACAATAAGGATTTAGCTCACCGTTCCATTCTTGACACACCCTCATGATTCCAACCACCATTTTGTATGCGTTATTGAGTTCCATTCCCCTTTCCATCCTCACCCTCAAGGATCAGGCATCCCCTTCACTACTACAAGTCCCTCGAGCGATCCATCATTTTCCAAGGTGTTCTTGCACAAGGGGATTGCCAACTCACTACTAGATTTTTCACTAGAAATTTGTAACTTGTGGAAATCATAGGGTTCCAATGTCATATCAATAGCCTCATTTCCAATATTTCCATCTTTATAGCCATCATATCATCTATATCATGCAAATACAGTCATCATGAGATATCATCATAGCGATTTTACATATTAGTTTCCGAACCTGTTTTACATATATGAAACTAAGATTCCCAATCACAAGATTTATTCTCAAGACATTTGGCTCTTGCAACAACATCCATTAGTCTTCCTTATGGGATTACACCATTTCCATATCCAAGACTATTATTCATGCATTTTTTCTCACTTTAATTCAACCATAGATATTGTTATCATATTATAACAATTTGCAATCGTTAATTCTCAAATTTGTTCTATACAGGTAAACAAAGTTTCCATGCATGAGTTTTTTGCTCATTATGTTTGGCTCTTGTAGCTATAGATATTGGCCTTATTTATGGGCTTACGTCACTGTTGGTTGTGGAGCCTGATTATCTTCCTGATTCAGAGGTCTTTTACTTTCAGCCGTGTTTATACCCCATGAAGTATTTACACCCCAGAAGTATGTATACTCTTCCATGCAGGGGAGTGCAGGGGGAGGGGGGTACCCCCTTTGCAGGGTCTGGGGGCAAGTAGGCCCCCAGCGGGGGTTCAGGGGCGAAGCCCGCAAAGGAAAAATTGCCTTGTAAATGTATATTGTAATTTCATTGTAAATATGGACCGTTCATTATAAGGTCGCAGATCTAATGATAGATATTATGTTAGGGTTTTTTTCCCTAGAAAGAAACTCTCTTTTATGAGGGAAATTTATTGTGGCTATGGTTGATGGCGAATATTGTATTATGAGATAGGAGATTGTAAGAGAAAGAAGAGGAAGTTACAGTGGGTTTGTTGTAGGTTGTATCCCTTCATATGTTGGATAATAATAAAGGAAGGACCTGGCAATTTCTCTGGTGGACGTAGCCCACATTGGGTGAACCACATAAATCTGTGTCTCTATTGTATTGTGTATATTCTTTGTTTTGTTTCCGCATTTGTTTATTTTATTGCTCCACGGTCCCGTTTTTCTAACAACTAGTATCAAAGCGAAAGGTAACTCGCAGGAAAAGAGGGTTCCTGGTTCGAGTGAGAGCAATGTTGAAAGATGTAAAGTTTAGGGTTGAGAAATTTAATGACCAAAACTACCAGTTATGGAAGATGCAGATGGAAGACTATTTATATCAGAAGGATCTATTCCTACCATTGGGCAAAATAGCAAACAATCTGGCGCTAGAAGGACGAAGATTGGGAGATTCTTGACAGAAAGGCTCTAGGAACGATACGGCTGAGCCTGGCAGCGTCAATGGATTTCAATATTTTGAAAGAAAAGACAACGAAGGGTTTGATGGACGCGTTGGCCAAATTGTATAAAAAACCCTCGGCATCCAATAAGGTATTTCTAATGAAGAGATTATTTAATATGAAGATGTCGGAAGGTGGGTCTATTGTAGATCATTTAAATGATTTTAATACGGTTACTAATCAACTAAGTTCTGTAAAAGTGGACTTTGATGATGAGGTCAGGGCTCTTCTAATCTTATGCTCATTGCCAGAAAGCTGGAACAGCTTGGTCATGGCTGTAAGTAACTCTGTCTCTAGTTCAAATACTTTAAAATTTGATGATGTTGTTGGTGTTATCCTTAGTGAGGAAATGCGATGGAAAAGCACAGGGGAGACATCAGGAAATGCGTTGAACATGGAGAACAGGGGAAGCCAAAAGGATAGAGGAAAGGGTTTTGGGAACTATGGAAATTCTAGGAAGGGCAGATCCAAATCCAGATTTGGAAAGATAGAGTGTTGG
>JASDQU011505416.1:11181-23038 GCA_032191745.1 Picea mariana | reverse complement strand
AACTCAGCATATACGCACCTTGTACACAGACATCTCACGTACACCTCAAAAAATAGGGTTTTTTTGTAATTCTGAGAATTTCACCGTCTATTATCACTCCAAGAAACTCCTTAGGGTTGTAGACTAAGGATGCTTGGTAACTTAAGAAATTATGAATAATCAAAGTGTTTGGAACAATGGGATAACTGAGAAGGCTTTGTAAAAAAACAACTTATCATGCATCTAAATAAACTAGTGCTTTGAAAGACCAGATATCATTTACAGTAGATAATCAAGATGTGAAGAATAACATTCAAGATAACCAAGTACAATGATGCAGGGTCATACAAGAAGGTAAAGAAAGATCTAATTCATATCCATGAGCTATATCAGAAGATAATAGATCTGAGTAACTAAACTGAACAGAATTAAATACAGAGTAGTGGAATATGTGAGCAAGACTGATATCTAGTAACCAAAGGAGACTGTGATTCTTATAACAAAACAGAGTCAAAGTACATAGCCAAAAGTGTATCCAATATTGAACCCCTCTCCTATGACTAAACCCCCCAGGATTTATAGCCTTTACAAAGAAGTTTCAGATCCTAAAAAGATGGATCAATTATTCTAAAAATAGAAAATAAAACAATATTTACAATAAAATAGGAAAAACCCTCAAGATGAGGTCAATCCATATCTAATGATCTCTAAGATTAGTAGATTTCTAATGAAGTGTAGTTTTATCCTCCCAAGGCTATTTGATTTGGTCCTCCAAAGATAAAATTCAAATTTGGTGAAGTGTGCAAAAACCCTGTTTTTCTGCCTTTGAAAAAGATACCAAAATTGATTGAAACACCTCTTCTTTCCCTTATCCATAAAAAATAACCATTGAATCAGACTTGATAATTCAACAACTATACATTTGAAGTGGTTTCAAACCATTCAAACACAAAAAATCCCGATCTGGGCAAAAATTCGGTCATTTTGGCCGTGACATGCTTTCACTAGCTTATTTACCTAAAAATCCGCTCCTTAGCTGGTGAAAAGCAGAGCTTTCACCAGCTAACTAGCAAAGTTTAAGACGAGTTAGCTGGTGAAAGCACATGTTTTTTGAAAATCAAATTTCTCAGTCGTGGAGAGTTCGTTTTACATGCTTGAATAGTCGATCGGCATCTAGAAATCCTAAGCTTTCCAATGGTGCTTTCAAATCTGCATTTGGAGCTTGGGAAGGTAATCAAAATTTCTCTAGAAGATTAGGCATCATTCTTTAAAAAATTTCATTGCATTTTTTATTGCTAACAACTGGCTCCAACTGGGATGGAGACCTCCCTGTGAGGTCTTCAAGAACCTGGCAGACCTTGTGCCTTTAGTATTGGGCATGGAGTCATTCAGCTTAATGTATCATCTGGCTATTCTCCAAAGTGTTTTGTTATCTTTCACAATCTTTTTTATCTATAACATGTCTGCTTCAAACTCCCCTGGAAATGTTATTTTCACATCGACATAACATCTGTTGTGACAATCTCTTTATTGAGAAGAGAGGTGTTGGACATAGGCAGGATGGTTAGATCTGTAACCATGGTTTGGAAATTCAAGAATAACTCCAACCTTGAAATAAGAGCATTGCAGGCAGCTTGAGGTGTTTGACCTTTCATTTTCCAGTAGCTCATAAACTCATATCCATACAGAACTAACAAAATTTCCTCTATGCTATTTGAACTAGGTGTAGTCTAGCATGAATCGAATACAACAATCATTGACCCAAGAGATGTAATTCTCAACCCAAGCCACCAAAACACGATCTTCCATACTCCATACCTGCACGAGATCGTCTTCACCTCCAGGATCTTGTAATTGTTGCCTTAGTGATACTGAATATACATTTTTAGAGTTCAGGCCCATCAAAATTTCATGGCCTACTGCTGCTATAAAAATTTCCACAGACATATGCAGACTCAAGAAAGTTTGCTTCCTGAAAAACAACAAAACACTCAACAAGATTTTTAACATAAAATAAAAAAAAAAGGGGTTTCTAAGAACAAGCCCTCTGATCTGGAAGTCTTTGTTGTTTAACGTCTTCAGCTATTGATGTTATGAGATCACTACAATCTGGAGAAATTGTTGCTCCTTGTGGCTCCCTTTGCATACGATCCCATGCTTGATCCATGGCTCTGCACTCATGTCTTCTTGAAAGTATGGAACAAATATCTTTTGGATTTTATTAAAATTTCTCTGTCATCCAAATGTATGATTGATTGTTCTGCTTTCTAATGTTTGCATCATGATCTTTGTTTTTCATTAATGTCATACAGATTTTCCAATGGTTCTTTAGCTCTGTTTTGTATTTCAACATTAGCCCTTGTACCTAGGTGTACACATCATTTAGGTTCCTCCAATACATTGGTATTTTCTACCACAAACCAATATCATTATAGATTGTGATGAAAGTTGTGTAAGACTTAAGTGTTAACCTCTGACTGCCATCTAAAAACCCTACATCATGTATTTACTCACCAGTGCTTTGCTTAGTAAAAAATATAGAGCATAGCAATGCAATTACACCTCTTTGACAACCACGAACCTCATAACTTCCTCTTTAGTTCTTGCCATAAATAATCCTTACTTGTATCTTCCTCATTTATTTGAAATAAAATCAATTAAAATATATCTTGTGCCATTGTAAGGTGTAGCCAGTTGAGATGCCAACCCATTGTCACGCATCCCATTAATTTTGCTCTCCTCGGCGTGTAAACTAGTTTTTTCTTTTCCAATAACAGAATTGTCAAAATAAGTCAGCTCTTTGTCTATGTCAGCATCAGGTGAACTTGAAAACGCAGTTGGAGAATCAGAAACCACCACAACCCCATGCTCAGGATGGAGAACATGTCCAAGATCTTGCTTCTCTCCAATTACAGACTTAAAAATGTCGCTGCAGTTTTGGTTAGCATTATTGCTTGTTGATTCAGATTGTTTATTCTTCACACCTCTAAGTTTTGAATCTGATTGAATGAAATCATCATTGCATGTTGAGCTCTTTGATGATCCTACAAGAACAGTATTATTATCAAACTTCATATCTTCTGTTGCTTTCTTTACTACACCAACATCCTTTGTAGAAAACTCTGTAACTAGCCCAGAAGTTTTTGTTTTTCCTTCAGATCCCTCACTGGAGCTCCCTGAATATGAAAACACATCAGCAATGATCAATTCATTCACAGATTCTAAATATTTCAAAGGTTCTGAGGTTCCCCTTGACATATCTCTTTCGACAATGTCATCTGTGGATGTTGAAACTCTTGATATCCTTAAAGAAGTGTCCATAACATTAACCATGTTTCATGATGACTTCTTTAGCAATGGTATCTTTTCACATTTTGTGGGATTGCTAAATGAACCACAAGGATGGGCTGCAGAATTAGGCCCTGGAAATGGAGAATGAATAATTATTTCTATAGCCAGTTCAAAAGTAGCCTTTCCATCACGATGAAAGCATCTACTTCGAAATCTGGAATCCACAACATTAGAAGAACATGGGTTTTTGTTGTTGTTATGTGCACGAAATGAGGTCTGAGATTCTGTAATCGTCTGCCTTAACTATAGAATCTGACTGAATTAGATTCGAAAGATAAAATGTCACAAAATCTGCAGGCTGCCAGGTGTTTAATGATAACTATCCAAAATTTGCATTTTTCACCACCAAACAAAACTTCAAACGCAGCATAGAAGTATCCAGGTGTCGATTTGCCAAGCTTTCAGACTTGTATCTTCTGATTTAGATTACGTCACCTAAGGAGAAAAACAAATGGGTCGATCCATATTTGTGACAATGTAGGTAGAGATTTTGTAAACAGAGGATTTGTTGCAATTTGACTTATAACTTTGAAGTCTGCATGCACAACTGTTGTCTTGACTTTCCACAAGAGAGGCAGAACAGATTAAGCCTTGCAAATTTGTGATGAGGCTCTGTTGTTGAAATCCAGAGATATAATTACCCAGTGTTGTGCAGCATTTTGTTACATTTGTAACTATGTTAGCACAGTTTCTTGATACCTTTGAAGGGTCAAGGAAAAACAAAGGATAGACTCTGTTCACATTGCAATTGAAAAGCACTCTCAGAACTTCTTTGGCCTTGTCATGGGTACGCTGATTTGCTAGCTACCAAATGACAACTTTCTCACAATCATCTACCACAGATTGTTGAATAGGTAATACTCGCACATCATCTGGACTAAGTAACCCAGGCACCTTCAAAGCAAGTCTTCTTGCAGCTTCTAAGATAGCAGGCTGACAAAATGGGTTGCAGCATTTCTTCACTAGATCCACTATTTTGATAATTAAATCGATATGTTGTGGCAACTGTATCTTCATGAGCTTTGATACTTGACACTAAACTTCGATTTGATTATATGACTAATCTATGTATGTTCTATAACTTTGCAGGGCACATGAAGTTGGAGCAATGTGGAACTCAAGCTTATCCTTAAAACTCAAATTTGTAAAAGCACATAGAAAACCTTTTACCTTGCTGACATTTTTGACCTCATAAATGCAGTTCTGCATTAACAGGCCTCTAAAATCAATGCTTTTTAGAAAAAAAAATTAAAAGCACATCTATGTGTCTTAACCTGAAAAACCCTGTAACCTGCTCTGCAAACATTCACAGTCTTCCAGTGTCTAGTCCCTTGGGCTATGGAGTCTCAAATGTTGTCACCAGACCTCTGTAATCTTTATTCAAACCCAGAACATACATTACTGAAAACAAATAATTGTTGCAAACTGACAAACTGAAAAGAATCTTCAACCATGCTTGATTACGAAATCATTCTCTATCTACTCTTACTTCTAACCAGTTACAGCTAGATCATTATGTGACATCATGCTTCCAATGAAGCCATGCTAACATCGAACTAATTACAAAAACTCTTTCAATGAAGACCAAAATCGTAGGGTAATTCATAACTTGCAGCAAAATTTGAATTTGCAGCATATACTCACAATCATCATCTGCTTTAATTCCGAAAATGGAAAGATTGAAATCTTCTGAGAAATATGATTCCATATAAATGGACATTGGATCATATAAAGAAGAAATAGTTTGACAACCAAACCCAGTTATCTCTGCTTGTTGTTCAAGAGTTTCTTCAATTTCTAATGTATGTATATGCTTATAAACAGGTTTCTACAATTCCGTAAATAGCAAAGGGTTGATTTCACTGCTAACCCTTTCTTGATTGATATCTTCTTCATGAAAGATTTCAATTTTTTGTTTATGAGGTGTTGTAAACTGACAAGAAGACCTGAAATTTGCAGCTAGGTTAAATCCATCATGTTCAATGTCTTCCACAAACATGGAATGGATGATTTGAACATGAGGCTGTTTCTTGATGAGAAAATAAAGAGGCTCTTCAACATAACTTTCATATATGGAATGACTGCTCTGATCAACATCAGTTGATATAGATATCTGCTCTTCCCCATTTTCATACTCATCAAAAACTGGTGAACAAAAAACTCTTGTATCTTATAAAGAAAAACAGGAAGTTTTCATCACCTTCTTTTTAATCATAGCTGGAAACATGTCATAAGAAGCATCTTCAAAAATTTGAGAACAATTATCTTTTATAATTGTTCCTTCATGCAAATTAAGGGAAACAGATGCATCAGAAACAAGGCTTTATGCATCTACAGTTATGAAATCTTCACAATTAATTGTATCACGAAGTTCTTCCTCAAAAACATAATCTTCATCTGAACAAACAGAAGAAGAAACTACTTCCTACTGAACATGTTTTTCAAATTCATCACAGCAATATTCAAGAAGAATTTCCCGAGCAAAATACCTTTTGCATCGATGATGAAATACTCTATGAAACTCTTTTAAATAAGATATGCTAGAAGGAGGTAAAGATCGATACTATTCATGAGCATCTCCTTCTAATGAGAAGACAAACATCTTCATGAGCACATCCTCATGATATATATCCAACTGAACCATGCATTGATGAAATTTGATGAGATTATCTGAAGGATTATCTTCTTTCTTTTCTACAAATATTGGAAGGTGATCTCCCTAAAAATATATAGAAGGAACTGGATGTGGGAAACCCGAAACTATTGAGAAGTCAAGAGGTGAAAACCTCCGAGCCAAAAGAGCTACAAATGCTTTTGACATTTGATTATTGTGGAGTCACCACTGAATCTGTCCTTCATGGAGTCACCAAATAGATTATTACAACCAATTGATGTCTAGGCTTTGTCTATCATCAAAGATGGATCTAATGTCATCTCCCAAGGAAGCTGAGCTTCGATCTCCTCTCCCCCAGCAGGGGCACCAATTTTTTATCACTCCAAGAAACTCCTTAGGGTTGTAGACTAAGGATGCTTGGTAACTTAAAAAATTATGAATAATCAAAGTGTTTGGAACAATGGGATAACTGAGAAGGCTTTGTAAACAGACAACTTATTATGCATCTAAATAAACCAGTGCTTTGAAAGACTAGATATCAATTACAGTAGATAATCAAGATGTGAAGAATAACATTCAAGATAACCAAGTACAATGATGTAGGGTCATACAAGAAGGTAAAGAAAGATCTAATTCATATCCATGATCTATATCAGAAGATAACAGATTTGAATAACTAAACTGAATAGAATTAAATATAGAGTAGTGGAATATGTGAGCAAGACTGATATGTAGTAACCAAAGGAGACTGTGACTCTTATAACAAAACAAAGTCAAAGTACATAGCCAAAAGTGTATCCAGAATTGAACCCCTCTCCTATGACTGAACCCCCCAGGATTTATAGCCTTTACAAAGCAGTTTCAGATCCTAAAAAGATGGATCAATTATTCTAAAAACAGAAAATAAAACAATATTTACAATAAAATAGGAAAAACCCTCAAGATGAGGTCAATCCATATCTAATGATCTCTAAGAGTAGTGGATTTCTGATGAAGTGTAGTTTTAGCCTCCCAAGGCTGTTTGATTTTGTCCTCCAAAGATAAAATTTGAATTTGGTGAAGTGTGCAAAAACCCTGATTTTCTTCCTTTGAAAAAGATACCAAAATCGATTGAAACACCTCTTCTTTCCCTTATCCATCAAAAATAGCCATTGAATCAGACTTGATAATTCAACAACTGTACATTTGAAGTGGTTTCAAACCATTCAAACTCAAAAAATCCCGATCTGGGCAAAAATTCGGTCATTTTGGCCGTGACAGGCTTTCACTAGCTTATTTACCTAAAAATCCGCTCCTTAGCTGGTGAAAAGCAGAGCTTTCACCAAATAACTAGCAAAGTTCAAGACGAGTTAGCTGGTGAAAGCACATATTTTTTGAAAATCAAATTTCTCAGTCATGGAGAGTCCGTTTTACATGCTTGAATAGTCGATCGACATTTAGAAATCATAAGCTTTCCAATGGTGCTTTCAAATCTGCATTTGGAGGTCGGGAAGGTAATCAAAAGTTCCCTACAAGATTAGGAATCATTATTTAAAAAATGCTAGTGCATTTTTTATCGCTAACACCGTCAACCCTTCTTGCTACATCAGACATTCACAACTTCATATGTATCCACAAGTATTTACAAGAAGATTTACACAAGAAAATCGATATACACTATGTACAAGTGTGTCTTTAATGAGTGAGCTTTGCCTCTTATTTATATCATCATGTAGCCTCACACTTTCCTTATTTTAGGGCTTCTTATTTTAAAATAATTTATTTTTGCAAAGCAGTTTGACTCTTGGGGGCTTCTATAAGACTCATGAGGGTTCTCCAACTTCATATGGTCATAACTCTCTAACCATGAGGAGTTATGTGATGTTCCACATACCACTAAAAACAATATGAAAAGCATTATCCATCTAGAATAGTTTCACTCACAAATTCATTGTCGTTCATCTCATTATTCCTGAAATAAACATGGTTTATCTCACTCCGCAAAGCGTCTTCCTGTGAGGGCTTTCACCTTAAGGGGACCACTTTGGATTTCATCCATTTTTACTTCTTATCAACATGACAATACAATAATGATTCATATTTACATCAAATAATCATGGGTCCATTACCTAAACCTTGTGTTGCGGGGCTTTCTTCAAGGGTTGACATCAATGACAACCAACCTTAATCAACAATATCCCTCTTTGACATTGATGGAAACACTCTGATGAAATATTGAAATCATATCACAAATTCTCCTCTTGGAACCATGCCTCTGTCCTCTGTATCTGATAAATTTTCTCCCCCTAGAACCATGTCTATGACCTCTTCCTCTGTCCTCTACATATGATAAATCTCTCCCCCTTTGTCAACAATGACAAAGGTATCTTTCCATCCAGGGTTGCTCCCCTTGAATGAACTTTCCTCTTATGGTGCTTCCTCGTGTAAATCTAATACATATAAGATAAGCATTCAAAAAGAATTCATTTTGGAGTAGAAATAACTCCAAGTATCTGGTGAAGATATTCAAAGGATTCCTGTGGAAGTGGTTTTGTGAAGATGTTTGTCGCTTGTTATTTTGTGCCCACATACTCAACTCTGATTTTCTTTTCTCCAACCTGCTCCCATAGAAAGTGATACTTGATTGGAAAGTTCTTCATCTTGGAGTGCATCATGGGGTTCTTCGAGATGTTGATGGTGCTTGTATTATCACAATAAATTGGAATGGGCTCATCATACTCAACCTATATATCTGTCAGAGTTTGTTTCATCCAAAGAACCTGTGTACAACATGATCTTGTTGCAATATACTCTGCCTCAGTTGTAGATAAAGATACTGATGATTTTTTCTTTCTTAGCCATTATACCAAACACTCACCTAAGTAGAAGGCTGCTCCAATGGTTCTTTTTCGGTCATCAACACAACCTGCCCAATCTACATCTGTGTAGGAAATAAGTGATAGATATTTTCCTTTTAGATACCATAATCCAAACTCTTTTGTTCCTTTGAGATATTTGCAAATCCTCTTTACTGCTAATACATGTGATTCCTTTGGTGCTGATTGAAATCATGCCACCTGTCCAACTGCCTGCATTACATCTGGTTTGGATGTCATCACTTATAGTAGGATGCCAATCATTGACCTGTATTTCCTCTGATCTATAGACTTCAAATCATCATCTTTGCTCAACTTGCAACTGGTTTGCATTGGAGTGATAAATGGTTTGCAATATTCCATTCCGAACCTCTTTAGCATTTCTCTGATATAATTGGTTTGAGAAATAAAGATTCCTTGGTTTCTTTGGCGTATATGAACTCCCAAAAAAAAGGATAGTTCTCCAAGTAACGACATTTCAAATTCATTCTGCATATATTTTGCAAATTTCTGGCTTAACCTGTCATCATCACTACCAAAAATAATATCATCAACATAAACTTCAATTAATAAAATATTACCTTGACTTACCTTGATGTAGAGGTTGTTGTTCGCACTTCCTTTTCTGAACCCTGCATGCTGCAGACACTTATCTAGTCTAGAGTACCATGCTCTAGGAGCCTGTTTTAGACCATACAAGGCCTTCTTTAATTTACACACATAATATGTGTTCTCCAACAACTGAAATCCTTTTGGTTGTTCAATTTAGACTTCTTCTTCAATTTCCCCATTCAAAAAAGTTGATTTTACGTCCATCTGCTATACTTTAACATTTTTGGAGCATGCATAGGCTAAAAGAAAAATGATTGTTTCCATTCTAGAAACTAGGGCAAATGTCTCTTCAAAGTCGACTCCTTCAATCTGTGCATATCCTTTACATACCAATCTAGCTTTGTTTATTGTGACATGTCCATTTTCATTCAATTTATTCTTGAAGACCTACTTTTTGTCGATCAGATTCTTATTCTTTGGTCTTGGAACTAGTTGTCAAGTGTCATTTTTTCTCTATTTGATCCAATTCTTCATTCATGTTCTTATTCCAAAATTCATCCTTCTTGGCTTCTTCAAAACAATTTTGTTCAATCATAGATAAGAGTGCTAGGTGTGTTTTTTCTGGTGAACAGATTTTTCTTCTAGTCTCAACTCCTACATCTTTGTTTCCAATAATCTAATCTGAAGCATGATTCTTCTATAATCATTTGCTAGGTGTCTTTGGAGATACTTGCTGAAATTGCTCTTTTGTTTTTGTTGGATTTTCTTCATCTTCCTCTTCTACTTCATCTTCTGCTTCTTCTTCGAAAAGTTGTTCCATTGATTTGTTTTCTTCTTCCTTTGATTCTGGTCTTCCTATTTCATCAATTGTTACGTTGATGATTTTCACAACTTTGTTCAATCTTAGACTGTACCACTTGTATGATTTCCTTGTACTTGAGTAACCAACAAGTAATCCTTTGTCCACACGAGAGTCAAAATTTCTCATTCTGCCATCTTTTCTTTTGATGTAGCATTTTCTTCCAAAAACTCTGAAGTGCTTCAGATTTGTTGGTCTTCCTTTCCATAGCTTGTAGGGAGTTTTATCAGTGTTGTTTATGAGCATTACTCTCTTTTGAATGTGAACTGTTGTATGCACTGCCTGTGTCCAAAATACATCTGTCAATTTGGAATCCATTAGCATTTTTCGAGCCATTTCCTGTACTGTCCTGTTCTTTATTTCAACAACTCCATTATGTTGAGGTGTCCTAGCAATGAAGAATTTCCTTTTTATTCCATGATTGTTGTAGTAGTCCATACATTATTTTGAAGTGAACTCTCCTCCATTATCAGATCTCAAGAATTTGATTCTTGAATCAATCTAATTTTCAACCATTTCCTTGTAGATCTTGAAGTTTTCAAAAGATTCTGACTTGTTCTTGAGAAATAAAACTGTAGTCATTCGTTTATAATAATCAACTAATAACATAAAGTATCTCTCACATTTTAATCCCTTTGTCGTAGTTGGTCCAACTAGATCAGTATGCAAAATTTCCAGTGGTCTTGTTTTTGAATATTCCTTTGATTTGAACTTGGTATTTGTTTTCTTTATTTGTTGAAAATGCTTGCATAAAGTGTTGGTTGGCTTCATGATCTGGGGCATTTCTCTAACTGCTTCTCTTTTGCTGAATTTGACAACGTTATCAAAATGCATGTAACCCATTCTTCTATGCCATAGCCAACTTTAATCTTCCTTTCCTAGACAACACTTTTCATTTCCAATTTCACTTAACACATATATGTTGTTTGAAGTTCTTGCAGCTGTACCGACCAATTTCCATGAACCTTTTCTTCTTATCTCACACTTTTGCGAATTGAAAGTAACTTTATGACCTTGGTCACACATTTGACTCACACTTAGAAGAATATGTTTCATATCTTCTACCAGTAGAACATTTTGTGCCTTTTCTTTCTTGTTCCCAATTCAAACTGTGCCTTCTCCAATGATTTTGGCTGAATTATCATTTCCGAAGGAAACTGATCCATTTCTTTTCTTTTGCAATGTAAGAAATTTGTCTCTATCACCTGTCATGTGTTTTGAACACCCACTGTCAACATTCCAATCGTGTCTCTTCTACTTAGGTTCTAGAGAGACTGTGCATTCTTCATTGCTATCTTATCCATGTCATTTTTGGGGGTTCTTGTCTATGACTGTTGTTATTCTGTTGAGGTTCTTTAGGAGGGACTGTCATTCTGCAATCTTTGGCCGCGTGTCCAAAATTGTTACATTTGTAACATTCCACTTCAGTGATCAAAGATTCAAACCTATTGTAACTTATTCTTTTTGTTTCACTAAGTCTTCTTGAATAACCCCTTTGTGTATAACTCTCAAAGTTGTTATTGTACTTTTTGTTAGCTCTACAATTCACAACTTTATGTCCAAAATTATTACATGCATAACATAAACCAAAAAATATAGTTTGATACCTGGGAGTTGAAGATCTTCTGAAAAGAGGTTCTCTTATGA
>JASDQU011505416.1:0-10593 GCA_032191745.1 Picea mariana | reverse complement strand
CAGAGTCTTCTTTGTCAGAATCTTTTACTTCCATGAATAGAACTCTTCCTGTCTCACTATCATTGATTTCATCTTCATCTGATGATGAGATGTCTTCTTTGATGCATAATGTTTTCTTGAAATATTTCTTTGTAGTTATTTTTCCTGTATATGTGTGTTTTCCTTTTGAGTAACTTTCATCATTTCTATTTTCTAGTTATGAGGACATTTGTTAGAAAAATGACCAATAAAATCACAATTAAAACAAATTAAAGGAATCTTACCTCTATACCTATCATTGGTTCCCTTGTTCAGTCTTTTGACGAAGTTGGCCACTTCTTCATCATCTTTCGAGATGTCATTGTTGTTGCTATATTATTCTTGTCCCTTATTCTTTTTCTTTGATCTTTTGGATGCTTTGAAGGTTGCTTCATTTACATCTATATTTTCCTGTTCATTTCTCATTTCATATGCTATGAAGATTCCATGCAGTTCGCCCATGCTTATTGAGTTTAGATCCGATATTTCATCTAGTGTTGATATCTTAGGGTTGAATCTAATAGGAAGAGATCTTAGTACCTTTTGAACAATTAAAGATTCTTCGATTTCTTCTCCCAATCCTATGATTGCATTCACTGTTTCATCGACTCGTAAGAAGTAGGCTGCAATATTCTCATCTTCCTTCATTTTTAGTTGTTCAAACTAACCTTTGTAAGTTTGAAGCTTTGTTTCTTTGACTTTTGTATCTCCTTCATAAATATTTTGAAGCTTGTCTCAAATATCTTTAGTGGATTTACAATGTGCAACTTTGGTGAATACTGTATCACTAAGACCATTCAAAAGTGCATTTATAGATTTGGAATTATTCTCACCGAGTTTCATTGATTTGTCATTTGTTGGTGGAACTATTGGTGTTGTGTATCCATATACAATTGATTGCCAAATTTGAAATCCCAGTGCTTGTATATATGTCTTCATCCTTATGCTCCAAAACACATATTTATGTCCATCAAACTGTGGTATTCCATTTTTCTACAAGTTGGTACTTTCCATGATCTACCTTTCAGTGGTTAAATTGATTTATGAAGGAACCTGCTCTGATTCTAATTGTTGGATTACTGAGAGGGGGGTTGAAAGAGTAATAGCATAATTATAATCATTTTTCTCTAAAAAATCCAAGTGTTATATCAATGTAGAATTATTATCCAATAATGAGCAATAGGAAATGAACAATCACACACATACATAGTACACCAGTGTTTTATGTGGAAAACCAAATTGAGAGAAAACCACATAATGATTTTCCTTATATGTCTTGAAGAATTACATTCATTGGAAGCACCAACTTCCTTTGTTTTTCAGTTGCAACTGGAAGGAGGCTCCAACCCTCTAGTTTGTCAGGCTACAACCCGAGGGAAGCTCCAACTTCCCAACTCTCTGGCTACAACCAGAATGAGGCTACAACCCCCTATGTTCTCCGACTACAACCAGAAGGTGGCTACAACCACCTATCCTTGTCCCGTCCAACCATCCTGAAGTATAAGTAGAATGATGGAACCACTATCAACCTGTCACTGTGAGATATACTGTTGTACAATTGTATCAACCTGTACCACTGACCTGTATCCAATCTACACAACTTCCCTGTAATCAAACTGTACCTAAACTGAACATGTAGCTACAAAAATACAATAGATACGCGACCTATAGTGTTGTAGCCCACATATGTATGTGACCTATATATTATGCAGCATGTGTATGTACACTACCAAAATGTTATGCAACCTGCGTATTCCTTCTGAAAACTAGGGTTTCCTTTTTCTTGAAAACTTTTGATCCTCTATAACTTCTTTCACATAGATCTATAATCTGTCACTGTATCCAGACTGTAACTGTACCCTATGCATGCATCCTCATATATAACCTTTACTCAAGGAAAGTATGTCTCTCTCTATTCATGTGTCATATAGGTATGTGTAATCATGAACAAGTGTAATATCCCTCACATGATATTAGTCATCAACCCCTTTCTGATATTCAATCTCTCAATACATCAACTACTACAAAAATACAAGCTCTCAACCATGTACCATAAAAACCCTTAGCCATATGCCAAGAAATACAAGATGTGCCTCACAAGAAGTATCAATGATGAATATACCAATAATGTATTTCTGTAGATATGACTTATGTAGAAGATCCCATGAAGCCACTAATCTCTCTAGATAGAATCCTCAAATCTCCATTGCCATTCCTCATGCATACATCAAAATCCAACTATTCATAGAAATAAGACATACCTTTTGAGCCAATGGATAGATCTCATGTATCTGAGCACTTTAGACCTTCCCGAGAGCTTGATCTCAGAATCTAGAACCTCTGCATATTCATCTCTTCAAGTTTCCATGGATTTACCAATATGTACGCACCCTAATACACTACCAACCCGCGTATAACTCAGCATGTACGCACCTTGTACATAGACAACCCGTGTATAGCTAAACATGTACGTAGCTTGTACATAGAAAACCCACATATAACTCAACATGTATGCACCTTGTACACAGATAGCCCACATACACCTCAAAAAATAGGGTTTTGTTGTGATTCTAAGAATTTTGTCGTCAACCCTTCATGGTACCTGAGATGTTCGCCACATCAGATGTATCCGCAAGTATTTACAAGAAGCTTTACACAAGAAAATAGATATACAATATGTACAAGTGTGTCTTTAATGAGTGAGCTTTGCCTCTTATTTATATCATCATGTAGCCTCACACTTTCCTTATTTTAGGGCTTCTTCTTTTAAAATAATTTCTTTTTGCAAAGAACTTTGACTCTTGGGGGCTTCTATAAGACTCATGAGGGTTCTCCAACTTCACATGGTCATAACTCTCTAATCGTGATGAGTTATGTGGCGTTCCACATACCACTAGAAACGACATGAAAATAAGTATCCATATAGGATAGTTTCACTCACAAATTCATTGTCCTTCATCTCATTATTCCTCAAATAAGCATGGGTTCTATCACTTCGCAAAGCATCTTTCTGTTATGGATTTTACCATAAGGGGACCACTTTGGAGTTCATCCATGTTTACTTCTTATCAACCATGACAAGACAATAATGGGTCATCTTTACATCAAACAATATTGGGTCCATTACCCAAACCTTGTGCTGCAGGGATTTCTTCAAGGGTTGACACCAATGAAAACCAACCTTAATTAACACCCCTCTTTGCTTTGTGTAGTCTTTGTAGAGTATCATGTACTTCCACCAACTTAGCCATGGTATCCTCCCTCTATGCCTCAGCTGTGTGAATGACATTGTCTACCATGTTCTGGAATTTTTCTTCCACTAGCTCGACATTGTCCTCTGTAATTATGATTACTGGAGGATTCTTATGGTATTTCATCTTCTTGCACATTTCCTCCTCCTGCATAGTAGCTCTCTTCATCTATGAGGGATGCACCCCACTCTTTTTTTTTTATGGATCCTCTTCTTTGGGCTGATAGTTTTTTTCCATTCTTGGCATCACCCTTGACTTATGCCCTTCACATTGTTTCTTTTCTCCTAGTACTTTTCATTGTTGTGCTACTTCCAGACACTTGAGCATGCTCTACATCCTTTCTAGTGTTGTTAGTCAGGCTACCTGTCTTGGTTGATGTGTCTACCTCTATTTTCTCCTTGGTTGTGACTTACATCTTTCTTGCTAGCACCTTCCACTATGCGAGCTAGTATTTGATAATCCATTTGACCTCTTCCCTTGATACACAATACTACATTTCCAGCCACTTTTTCTTTGGGTCCCTTGTGGAATGGATCCCCATGTGATGTTTGGATGCCTTAAACCTGGAAATCCCTTCATTCTCCTATACCACCTCAACAAGAAACATACTTACATTTTTCATTCTCTATTTTATGTCTTTTAGAACCATGGAAAACACTACAATATTTTCTTGTTGATTCTTAGTATCCTTGGCTTGCTAGAGGGTTGCTGAGATCAATTCCTGCTTCAAAAATTTCCCTCCCCTTTTCTGTTCTCCCAACTTCTTTTTTCCATTTCTTTTCCCTCTTCTATACTTACCCAAATTCCCCTTTTCTTTTTTCCCTTCTACTCTCCCTTTCTAATTACTATACTTAGTCGTTTTTTCAAAAAATGACGGGATAGTGAACTTGCGGGTTCTCACTTCCTATTCCCATATCATGAGTTCGACCAACCTCCATATCATCCTATACTTAACCATTTCTACAGTCGCAGGTTCCCAGGTTGGAGGGTTCAATATTTCATATCCCATGTTTTTTGATATACATTTTTTACCCAAAATATCCATGATCTACATTTTGACCATCAGACTCCCTGAGTTCCTAAGTATCTCATCTCTCCTATATTGAGTCCAACTTACTTCATTACAACAATTAGCTTATTTTCAACCTTTCAAAACTGTATGTTCGTGGGTTCCCGGGTTCACAAAAATTCCTAAATCCTAATTTCTCTCATTCATCCCCGCCACCTTCGTTCTTTTCCCAATATGAATTTAGTATGGTTTAATGTTAATAACTCATCATGTAATTCCCATAATGATCGTCATTAATAAGAGAGGGGTTTGAGGAGATTTCTTATCAAACCACAGTAAAGCACCATTTGCGAAAGATTATATTATATCTCTCAAGCGCTCATTTCGAATATTATCTAGATTAAAAGAACGATATCGTCAACTTATGGAAGCAACAGCTCAACAACATTTCTGCGGACATACTTTGAACATTTTTTTACAAGAGGACTAGAAATTTCAATGGTCTAGAGCTTATTCTTACTATTCATCTCCTTCTTCTCAGAAGGAATTAATTTGGACGTCTAAAATTGATCGTGCAGGTTGTGTTACTAAGGTTTTTTACTACAAGGAGTTGGTTTTCTGGTGTGTTGAGAAATATATACCAAGTCAATGGAATATTC
The DNA here is from genome assembly GCA_032191745.1 of Picea mariana. NCBI lineage: Eukaryota > Viridiplantae > Streptophyta > Pinopsida > Pinales > Pinaceae > Picea > Picea mariana. The sequence continues at coordinate 5,656 of JASDQU011505416.1, read as the reverse complement.
AACTTCAAGACCATTCTCCAATCTCTCTTTCACCTCAATTGTTTCATAAAGTGATAAAACTCCTAGAGACAACACTCACCTTCAAAGGTGAAGATTGCAGGGATTTCTTGAAAAAGCATGACAATGTCCTCAACCTCTTTCCTGAATTCTTGGAGAATCTCGTGGCCATCCCTAAAGATATTAATAGGTTGCAGGTCAACTCTTTCAAAAAACCCTTTCAGGAAATTTCTTGGTTATTTACCAGAGTGACAGGGCAATAAAGTACTATCATCATTTCCCCTATGATTATTTATATCTTATATTTCATTGTCAAGGAGTAAGCCAATTTCGATTGGGGAAAACTAATTTCCATTGACATCTTTTCCTAATTGTCACAATACAAAAAGGATAAGAAATTATTTATGGCCTCTTATTTGGTATTTGTGATAGCACATTGCTGTCAATTTCCTAAATTTTCTATCTGCAAGAAGGTGAATTATGAATTTTACCCAGTGACCTTTTGGTACCAAGTGTTCTGGAGGCACAACAATTCCCTACATTTTTATGAAGTTTTCAATGACTTTGTATAGGTTTTTAAAGGATTTTTGTTTGGAAAATATACCCCAAGAATATCCACCCATGCAAGTAAATTCTTGGATAAAAGGGGACCTTGGAGCAAATGGAAAATTACAATGTTATCAGGATTTTCGGTTCTAAGGAAAATCCCTCCTTTCTTCCATGCCATATATCCAACAGAATGTTTATTATAGAAGTTGTAAGACAATATAATTTATGGCTACACTTTTTTCATGAGAAACAAAAAAATCAATTCATACGCTTGCCTTGGAAAATTAGGGACTTTATATTGAGAAATATGAACAAAATCGATGAATTTGCAAACCACTTCCACAACCTGAATCTCAAGTATTCTAAAAGGATAAAAGAGTTTGAACCTAATGGAATTTTTGTGGAACATATATTAATAGTGGGTTTTAGCAGTTCATTTATCCACACTATTCTAGGAGAAGAAGAAGATAATAACTTGGGTGCTCCTACTCGCACTATTGGTGACTTGGAGACGATACTTAGTACTAATAAATTTTACAAACATAAAGGAAAGGGTCCCAGCGAGAAGATTTCCCAGTCCCCAATTGTTAATATCAAGACTACAACATCTCGGAGCAGTGCTCCAGCATCCCACCCATCTACAAAAGTGATCAATAGTAGTTCAAGTGGAGGAGGAGACAAGAACCCCCCTCCAGGAAAAATTGAAATCTCACAGAAACTTCCTCTAAGGAAGAAGAGGAAGAATATTGTACAAGAGGAAGAAGAGCATCATGTCGAAAGTGACATCAAAAACTACTCCCTCGAAGATATGGATCTAGAGTCTGACATCGAGAAAATGTTTCCTAACATTGATCAGCCAGGGGGCATGACCCACTAGAATCTATCATTGAAAATTGTTGAGAATGAGATCTTCGATGAAGAGTCATTTGTATTTCAAAGCGTTGTCTTTGACAGCGAATCAAAGAAATTGATTATTGAGAAGAATTATGTGAAGAATAGAAAATGGAAATATCGTTCATAGGTTAACCTAAGAAATATGCAATCTTACCATGTTTCCAGAATCCATAGAGAAATCGGCGATGCATTGGATGACTCCATTGGTGATCTCGAAATGGAAAATATAAAGTTAAAGGAAAGGATTAAGGAACTGGAAGAGACCTTGATGCCTCTTCCACTTCTTGCTATCCCTTTGGCGATTGTCAGACCCACCACACTCACTACTAAATTAAAAGGATCCTCAAGCTTACTTATATCATTCATGAGCTATGTGGAGAATAATATCAAGAAATTAATGGCATTGATCATAGAAGCTTATGAAATTTCAGAGAACATGATTTCTTTTGGGTCGAGGGCATATGCCTTCCATGACTATTTGTGGGCCGACCTAAAAATGAAGAAGGTTTTTAACTTGATGTCATGGTACCCTTTGGTGTTAAAGTTTCCAACATGTTAGATCTAAGGAGAAGAAAAGAGGACCTTCCCTCTCCAAGTTGGATCAAGCAGTTGAATGCTTATTGGAAAGAAAGGATAAAGAGATTGAATAATGTTGTTCAAGTGTGTAGCCAAGACATATCAAGGAAGGAATAACTATTAAAAAAGCTCACGTAGGTGGACCTAGCTGGAAGCACTGACGAAGTCCAAGATCCCAAGTTGATTGTAAACTCGTTGTCCCTAACAAAAACACCATTCGATGAGCAATTTGATATTTTTAAAGTATTTTCAATCGAAAAATTATATGGTATAATTGAATATGATGAGGACACCATAGATAACTGGCTAGTGGATTAATCCATAAAAAATAAGTACATTAAATAAACATTACATGGAATTTCCCTTGATCTAAGAGACTTAGAGGGCAATCTGTTCAACATAAAAATCTAGAATGAAATCAATGTGGCACCAATGAAAAGTTACATCGAAGAATGGTTCAAGAAAGCTATCGATAAACTGACCAATGAAGGGAAAGAAGCAGTTGAGACGGTTTCTATAATCGTTGATGAAAATGATAAAAGGACATTAGCAAGCAAATGAAAGCAAGAGAGACCATAATAGTAAGTTCATGATGATCACATCCTTATTTTTCTTTATCAATTCCTTCATCCAGTTATTCCACCTCTTTCGCTAGAAGGGTTTAATCGAAGACTGATATCTCCTCTTTTCTTCTTACCAGGTTTTATTGTTCTTCTACCACCCATTGTCTTCCTTCTAAGAGATTATTTCTTGTATTTATTTTCTCTATGATCTGTGGGAGCCCCAATCTCAGTATTTAATACAAACCCATTTACAATTTCAAAGAATATGTAACAAACTATATATTTTTTAGAAATTTCAAGAGAACTACTTTGGGAACAATCTCGATTGTGCTTTGTAACCATGTTTTCAGAATATAAAGTATTTGAGGTTCATCTATCATTATCTTTATTTGAGCTTCACATGTGTCCACTATGTTAACATTCTCTTATGCATGCACATCATCTTCTTTTTATTTTATGTGATAAAAAGTCTTTATCCTAAACTATGATGGATGTGAGGAAATTTCGCTTAGTTTCTTTAAATGTGTGAAATGCGTATTTCCTGGTCCTTTCTCAAGAACTTTCTTTAAAAAGAAAACGAAAACATTTTCCTTTTATTTTCTTGTAATATTTATGTTTCATTAAATTACTACGATGAACTTATGTCAAGTCCCACATTCTAAATATTTGGAAATCTCAAGAAAATCTAAAGAGGAGTACCACCTCTATAAAAATGCAGAGGGATTTACATCCTCATGAGGTTGTTATTTCGGTCCTAATGGATTCAAAAATCAACATTTTTGGTAACCATACTGGGGAATGAAATGAAATTTGGAGCCTGGTCTGGAATTTCTTAAAATCTATTACTTTTCCCCAGGTTGGTCAGTCGTGCTTAGAAATTGGATTGAATAATCAATGAAGCATTTTACATCTGAATAATCAACGAAGCATTTTACATCAGTCGTAAAATCTAGTAATAGAATCAATCGAGACCTGAGAAGAGTTAGAAAGGTCCTGGAAGATCTTAGTTCAATAAGAAGAAAGAGAAATCCTCTGAAGACAGAGGATAGAGGAACGACAAGAAAGAAGAAATCAAAGGCTAGCTAGAGCAGCACAAGAACAAGGTCGAAATTGAATCTGGATGAATACAAGAGACCCATTACCAGAAGTAAAATCAACCAACTCTTTATTCTTAGAAGTGAAAATATTATCCTTGTAATTTCTCTGGATATGGAAGAAAGAAACTAACAACCCAGAGACAAGCATCATGAGGAGAGACAAGGAGGTGGAAGATATGCTACAAGAAATCAAGGAAACCCACGATTTGAAAATCGGAGGGTAAGAGATTCCCCTCTAAATATTATAGGTGAGAAACATGATCTCCTTGTTCTCCCTAAGGGCATCCTAAAGGAATTTTCTGGAGATGGAGAAATCGATGCAAAGAGGCATCTGCACCTATTTCTTGATGTTTGTGATTCTCACTTTGTTGAGTATGACAATGTCATGGTAAGGTTGTTCCTACAAACATTATTAGGAAGAGCATATGAATGGTATGCAACATTTCCTAACAGATCAATTCACTCATTTAATGACCTCAAATCTATGTTCCTGACTATGTTTTCCCCTCTAATTGCTTATCATACCCATCTCACCGATTTCATCCAGATTGGTTTGAGAAAGAATGAATGGATACAAGATTTTAATCTCAGGTTCAAGAAAACCTTGATTAGGATTCCATAATATAAAATACCAAATGACCCAATCATTATCGGTTGTTATAAGAATGCAATGCGCCTGAATGTGAAATATGATATAAGAACATCCCAAATGGATACCTTGGAGGATGCAATTACTAAAGTCACTGATATGGATTAAATTATTATTGAAACGAGTATCGACCCTGGCATTATACTACGAAGAGTACAAAGGCATCTGGGAAGACTAAATATTGATAATCAAGGAGCTTCTAGTTCAATAAAGAATGAAGAATTCAAGCCTCGACTAGATCAAAACCAAACAATGGGAGGAGTATTTTTCAAGGGAACCATACCTGATGTAAAGGTTGACCTTTTGGCGGCACAAGAAACTAAGCAAAGAATCAAAATTGCACAGATGAATAGAACTATCCAGCAAATGCAGAACGAGATAACCAGACTAAGAAGGGGAGATAATTACATGCCAAATCCAAGAATGTCAATCCCAGAGCAAAGGAGGAACCCTCCCCAAGAAAACAGCGTGATTTTTGAGAACACAGATAATCCGCAAAGACCAAGGTTTCCTAGACAACCTACTCCCAATGCGACTGTTCTGGATGATGTGTATGACAAAGAATTATTTGACCAAGAGAATTATTACTCACCTGATGAAATCTTTGAAACTTTGCAGATGGACAGATGTGAGACGTCCATGTATATATTTGAAGAGGGAGACAATGATCCCAACTCGCAAGAAAACGTCTGTAGCACACATTTTCTGCTACTTTGTTTAATCGCTCTGATACCAAACTATAGCGCCCCCTTTATTGGCTACCAAGGTTTAATTTCTCTTAAAAGAAAACTTATAACACCACTTTGCACATAACTCATACAGGTATTCAAAATCTCATGCATTTAAACAAATAAACATATTCTACATAGAGTATTCATATGAGTTACTGCCATAATTAACAGTCCATAGCATTTCATACTAATTCATATACATAGCGGAAATCATGATATCATAAGCAGTAGAGTCATACAAAACATGATTAAAACATAATCAGATAGTTATCTTTTAACAGTGGTAGAATCCACCAACCAAGTGCAGGCCTTCCATGAACCTCCCAACCTTAGACCACACTGCTCATTAGCTCAACAGTGGGTCACCCCAAGCTGGGACTAAGCTCCACCCTGAGACAAGGAAATCTAGGCAAGGCTGAGGTTACAGGAAAACAACACACAACCACAAGGAAGGGATTCTCTCTAAGGAACCTCCCATGCTCACTGCCCACAGACCCTCATTCCCCACATGCCTGTTCCACCCTAGGAGTATACACCTTCTCTGTCACCTGGACAGTCCTTCAGCTACTAATATCCCTTTCCTTAGGTTACAGGAACAGG
>JASDQU011505415.1:5511-17186 GCA_032191745.1 Picea mariana | reverse complement strand
AGCAAATGGTAATTGTGCACTGCAAGGACTCCATTCTAGATGAAATTGCAGAAACCTATTTCTACAATATTGTCACTGCACCATAATGGGATAACTGATGCATACATCACTCTGGAATATGCTACTAAGTCTTCCTTATTTAAAAAAACAGTGTGGAAGATTTTCAACATAACACCAGAGCTAACAGAAAGAAAAAAAGTGACCTGAGTTACTGCTAGCAGTAGCCAAGGATTGCCCAAAAGAGTGCCTTTGGTTATAAGGTGTGCTCAAATGTTAGCCATCATTAGGCTGTATACTGAGTATAGTGTGCTTAATTCAAAATAAGAGATAGAATACGAAAGATTTAAGCATGAGTTGGCATGTAGAATAGGTTGAGAAAGTGAGTTGAAAAGCCACCTTTGGGGACATGGCACAAATAGAGGTGTAAGATAAGGGGAAAGAGGGTGAAATTTTACAGACTGGTCTCCCTGACACCCTCTAGCCACAGCTGCAGGTACATATACGTTTATAGAGAAACAATTTGGTTAGCATGCAATGCAATCTATTCAGACTCTAGAGATAATTGGTGATTCTCCATCATAATACGAACCTCAAGTGACGAGATGAGGCACACCTATCACCAAATCTCCCAAGTGGCCAAAAATTACATGGTCAGCAAACATGTCCACTCCACCAATGTGATTATCCATGAAGCCAAAACTCGCATAGTCTATAGTGAACCTTGATAAGTAAAAGATAAAACCCCTTAACTTCATGATAACAAAATGCAAACACAAGAATATAGAGAGAACTCTTATGGTAGGGTAACACCGTCAAATACTCCTTATGGAAGGAATCACTCCACAAGCCATGCTTGCTACAATACCATACTCAACATATCCAATATGATGTTACTCATGTGTATATATACTTTCTCATGAGTATTCCTTAGGGTCTATGCCAACTACCTTTCATTATTATATTATTCCTTCTAACTACCTAGTGGGCGTATTTATTAACCACCTACTACCAAGTGGGCTTATTCCATGATTATTGCCACATTACGTTTATTATCCCCCTTGGATACCTCCCTAGGTACCCCATATTACCCTCCCTGCGTACATTACATTACATCCCCCTTTGCATGTTTCATCCTCAAAACATGAGTGGAAGCCACATGATATGATTTGTTTAGCAATGTCGTCAACTGGTACCAAGCACGAGCATCCATCCATCCTATTGAAATCTGGCCATGGGGTCCAATTGCGGCCTTGCCACCTCGATCTTGATTCTAATTGCTCCTTTGGTTCCTTGTTGTTGTTGTGCTCTTTTGATATCTCCATTCAATGCTTTTAGTCCTCCATGTACCTCTATACTAGGTGCCTTTCTAGTTCTGTGTTGGTCCATAGTAAATTTGTTGCTACTCATAACCTTGCCTTGATGACTGTTCTTTCTCAGGGTGGTGTGGGTGGCAATATATAGCAACCTTAGCTATTGACTCTTCAACCTATGGTTCCTTTGAGGAATGTAGCTCTATAGATTTTTATTCATTTTTAAGCCCTTCTTGGGGCTCTCCTTTAGGTGCCTCTATAGACTCTTCTTTTGATTCAACCTCARACTCTTCAYCTAATGTGTACATAGGTACTACAATGAGTTTCTCAGCTATCACTACTTCMTGTGCCACCTTAGGCCTTTCTTGTTTTGTGAGAGAAATATCCTACAATGTGATTTTCCTTTTCTTGTACCAAAGCTTCAGAAACTTCTTTTGCACATTAATATTAACCGTACTAACTAAGTCCATCCAAGGATATCCAAGAATAATATCCACATCATCCATATCTATAGCATGAAAACCTAAATGCAAAACATTCTCACCCTTAACTTGAGTGTTTTGAATATGCTTTGCTGGGATCTACAATCTTTTAGCCAAGCCATTATTGATGAAATTATGTTTGCTACTAGGGTTAATAGAAATAATGACCTTCTCTTGCTAAAGATGTTGATGATTGTAGCTTGGACAGGTACTTCCGCACAAGTCTAGTATCGAACGTGTGGAAGTCGTCCAAAGGACCTTTCAAAAACTTTGGAAATTCACTCTAATTAAAGGAATTATTAAAGTGAATGACTTTTTAATTATTGAGTTAGGAAAAGTTTAATAAAAAGTAATTTAGTTACATTAGTGATTTAGACTTAATCTCAACTGTTGATCTCAAGTGAGGTGAGATCTAATCTCAGTTGTCAATCACTTTAGAGATTAGGGTTAGGGATTCAAGTTTCAACTCAATGTTATAAAAGGAAGCCAAGGTGAAAGAAAATGACACAACAGCAACACAAGTGTTTGGTAGTCAGAGACTCACAGTGAGAGCAATAGAAGGATTTTTTTCTCAATCCAAAAGAGAAGAGAGCAGGTACAACCGTAGGTACAGTCTGTATGCGCCATATAGGGCACGGGTTTACACACTGATCATATTGCATAGACGCAGGTGTACGCGCCGCACAGGCTGCACAAGGTGCGGGTATGTGTTGGATCAACTGCACAAGCATAGGTTCATGCCATACAGGTTGCGTACAAGGCCGCTGACATGCCGTACAGTCGTGGCAGAGGATGTTGGACAGCAGGTTTTTGTCTGTAATTTTTTTGTCTCTAGTCTCAATGGGCATATTTTCCTAGTTTGGGAACCTTTGTAAGCTTGGAATCATTTTAATGAAAAGTTTATTTTGAAGGGCAGAAAATTTGTTGTGTATTGTGAAATTGGTTTCATTTGCTTCCGCTATTTATTTCCAGTTAATATATTTTATTTTGTGAACTGCAATTTAATTTCAGCAAGGAAATCACAAGAAAATAATTTATCTAGGCACTGGGATTAGAAAATTAACATGGTATCAAAGCTTTCACTTTGAAGAGGATGTTGAATTCAAGAGATCTCAACAGATCTATAAACCAGTAGTGAAATTCTTGTGGGTGCTTGAAGGAATAAGCACACGGCAGTTGTTTAGATCTAGAAATGGCAGCAACAAATCTTAGATTCGAAGACAGATTGGATGGAGCATCCAACTTCATGTCTTGGAAAGCAAGGGTTACCTTGCTTCTGAAGGAAAATGATCTTTGGGAAATTTGCAACCACGAGATTACTCCACCAACAAATCCGCAGCAAAAGGCAGCTCATGATAAGAAGGAGATCAGAGCCTAGCGGGTGATCTTGGATGTAGTAAAAGATCATCTAATTGCTCATTTGTCTAAGAAGCAGACGGCCAGGGAGATGTTCAACGCTCTAGTGAGTCTTTTCCAGACCAATAACATGAACAGGAAGATGATCTTTAGAAATAAACTCAGATCAATGCAGATGTCCAAATCTAACAATGTTACCACCTATCTCATGAGGATCACCCAGATTCATGATCAGCTTGCAACAATGGGGGAGAAGGTGACCGATGTGGAGCTAATTAATACGGCATTGAATGATTTCTCAAAGTCTTGGGAACCATTTTTCAAGGGTATCTATGCACAAGAGAAACTTCCCTCTTTTGAGAACCTTTGGGATGATTTCATCCAAGTAGAGACTCGGGAGGTAGTAATGAGAACCCTGCCCTTGTCAGTCAGACAAGAAATGGCATAGGAAAGTGTTCCAACAAGAAGGGTAGAGGTGAGGAGTCAACCTTACAGTCGGGGAGGAAGGACTTGAGCAAGGTCAAGTGCTTCATATGCCACAAGAATGGTCATTATGCATCTTGGTGTCCTGAGAAAAAGAAGGGTAAGGGAAATTGCAGCAGGTAGCAACATCAATAGAAACTCAATGGATGAGTTTGCTGCGAAGTTTGAGGACTTCTCATTAGTTTCCTGCCTTTCCACCAGCACAATCACCAGGAATGCTTGGTATCTAGAGAGTGGTGCATCATGTCACATGATAGGAGCACGGGAGCTATTTAGCAATATGACGGAGAAGGACTCAAGTATTCATGTGGAGATTGGCAATGATGCAAGGTGTTATCCCCATTTTGTGGGATAACTAAGGAGATGATGTCTCGAGGCCCTTAGGTTGCAGACATGGAGTGTCGGGAGACCACATGACTACTAGTGTCCACTTGCACATATGGAAGCCCGCTCTATCACCACAGTTTGATCCATCGTCAGCGTATCCACCGCACCAGCTAGCTTCTGAAAGGCATATGGGTCTTGCTCCATGCGGTACAAGTCGGGTATTTTGGCAGGTAATCACCCTTATATTTGAGGCATTTCGCATGTTGTATTGAAGTTGCTTTTGATTATAAAACGTTTGCTTGGACATTATGCTTTTGACCCTATTTCACCTTAGTGAGTGTCATCGATTTCCTAGTAAGTGGCCAACTTTTGGGGAAGGGGTGTAACTGGGGGTCCCTTGAGGGGTCATCGTACCATTCCCGACCATACTTATCACTTTCCGCTCATTGCATTCCCATCACATTGCCCTCTTCTAGGCTCTTTGGCTTTAGTGACCCAAGAAAGGCATGTATCCCATCTCATGGGAAGAAGGGGMTRAAGGCTCGGAGGCTTGTAGCTGGCAAAAGATAAAAGCCAAACCATTAACCTTCTAGATGCTCGCCCAGGGATCCCGAGGACAACGAAACATCTCTCATAAAAATTGATGGGACCCATGAAAGAATAGCTACTAACAAATGCCAACCAAGGAGGGACATGTGTGGACATTGTTTTTAATGCTTAGGTAGAAGCCCCACACGTGCTCCCAACTTGGGGAAGCATGACGTGACCAGGGTAAAGTCAAGGTGGGCACGGTTTTTATTGCTTAGGTAGAAGCCCCACCTTGGCTTCAACCTGGAAACGTCCTAAAAGAATTAAAAGCAATGAATGGGCTTGGAAAAMTGATGCATTGAAAACGAAGGTGCAGCACACCCTCTACAAAGGCACCCATATATGAGACAATACGAGCCCTTGTATGTSATGAAACCCATTGACCTATGAAGTCTAAACSCCTATCCACCTCATCATCCACTACAAGACCTTGAAGGGGCATCCTTGGAAGCATCCCCTGCTTGAGGGTTTTGGTCTAGCCAATAGGACTTTTATGACACCCCTCCCATACMTAAACTTGGTCAATTGKATAGGGTCTTTGAGCATTTGTTTGATTTGATGAGGTAGTTTTGATGCACATTTTTAGATGCCTTGTTTATTAGATGTGGTTTTCACTTGCCATGATATTTTGACTTGAGATCCTTGGAGCAAATATTGTGTGGGAATTATTTCTTTTGTATATTTGTGAGGCTACATTGTGGATGTATTTGTTGGTGATTGGAGTTTTTGTATGCAAGCTAAAGGATTGGATCAAGGTCATCTAAGTAAGAGTTACTTCAAATGGTGGATAGCTAGGTGTGAATTTTCTTCACTCTTGTTATTTAATTTCATTTACTCTAGGTATTTCTATTCTTGTTGCTTTAAAAAGTAGTAACTTAGGCTAGCAATACTTGGGCAAATAAGTTTCTTGGTCCAATTTTTAAATCAACACCTCTTAATGTTATTTCCTTACATAGGTTAGGTTTCAATTTTCAGCCATAAAGGAGCTTAGTGGCATGCTTTAGGGCAGCCTTTAGATCCTTGAATTTAGACTAGGTCAGGCCCTCCATATAAATTTGAACGACAGTGGTAGCCCAAGGATTAGTTAGGCACTAATCATCCTCTCTCATGATCATCCATCCAAAAACTTTCAATTTTTTTCTATTTCTAGCTAATTTTCCTTTTGTTTGGCTTGCTGCAAATTGGTTTCATTTTCTATTTTAAGTAATTAGTAGCTTCTAGTTTTTCACTTTTTTCATAAAATTTCAAATTCCAACAACATTTTAGTCTAGGATTTCAATTTCTTGATTTTAAACTAGGCTAAAGTATCATATATATGCTTGTTGGAACTTCATTTCAGACTTTTATTTTGAATTAAGTGCATTTCCAGCACTTAAATTAATTCAAAATTTTCCATTTCGAGCATAGCATGGTGATCTAGGATCTCATTTTTTTAATCATAAATTAGATTTTTTTTAATTTAAATTCTGGAAATTGTATTAAATTTCTGTTTTACATCAAGTGTGTTGCTATAGTTCAGAAATTAGTCTTTTCCAAATTGTATTTGAGCCCTAGACCTCACTGTAGATCATATATTAGGCTCATGTTGTATATGTAGCATTCTTGAATTTTCTCTTTGGAATTTCATTGTTAATTTCTGCATTTTGCTTTCAAATTTAAACACAGAAATTTAATTTCCAGATTGCATTATTGAGCATTGCATCTTCATTTTTCACTTGCTCACTTTTCATTTCATATGCAAATCTGAAAAAAATAACTCTCCCATAAGATCATTAAAATTTTCAGGTTTGACATTGTTATCCCCTATCATAGGAATAACTAAGGAGATCATGTCTCGAGGCCCACAGGTCCTAGACATGGAGTGTCGAGAGTCGGATGACTTGAGCATGGCCCCGGAGGGCCCCTCTTTTCTTCAGTGCAGCCCATTCATCAAGCAGCAGCAGTATCCATCCCTCCGGCCTAGTCCCAAAGTAGTAGTAAGTCTTGCTCCACAAGGTAATGAGTCCAGGTATCATGGTATGTATCACTGTGATTATTGAAGCACCTGAATATGTTGCATTGAATTCTCCTTCATTTCATAACGTTTGCTTGGAAATTATGCTATTTTACTTGTTCATACTTGGAAGGCTGACATGATGCCCTAGTAAGTTGATCTCCCTTTAGGATAGGTTGCCACTAGGTGGGTCTATGAAAGGTCATCGTCCATTCCCTCCATACTTACCACTTTCCATCTTTATCCCTCTCATCTTCCCCCCACCTTTGTTCGGGCATTGGGTTTGCCACACTAGGAAGGGTTGTACCTTGCCTTGTGGGAAGAAGGGGCTAAAGGCCCAGGGGGTAAAAGAAGCTGGCAAGAGTTAAAAGCCAAAGAATAAACCTTTGAGACGCTTCGCCCAGGGATTCCCGAGAAAGAAGTAAAAAGCTTCTCAATAAGAAAAGGGAACCCGCAAGATAAATAAACACTCAAGGTATTAGTTGGTGGATAGGAGGTCTCATCATGAGCCGCCCTATTATGACCATGGGCATGTAGCGGTAGACACTACCTTCTATCTAGTCACTGAACCAGGGTAGTGGTTCTTGGTGGCATAGCCAAGAGAAAGGGGATCTCATCACGAGCCAACCTTCTCATCTCTGTGAAATGCTTGTGGATAACGCTGTCACCTCTGGTCACCAAGCCAGGACAATGTCCCTCAACTTTTCCCTTGAAGCATAAAAGAAAAAGATCAAAAGCAATGAAGCTAAGAATAAAAGGCAGTGAATGGGCTAGGAAACAATGGCATCCATGACAAGGTGCAACTCGCCCCCTACAAAGACACTCACAGGTAAGACTTACATTTCCCTGTTATCACTGCACCCCATGCCCAAACACCTACCCCCACACCACCTCATACATTTACATGACCTAGATTGATTCTCACTTGGGAAACATCCCAAACTTAAGGAGGATTAGCCCTATAGGACACCCTAAGACCTTCTCCAAACCTGACTTGTTAAATTGCGTAACGTCTTTGACAATTTGTCTGGTTAAAGGGGGGTTTGATGCACATGTTTGGGCAATTTGATTATTGGATGTGATTTACATGTTAAGATCCATGTGACTTATGAACCCCTGGAGGGAGTACTTGTTGTTATTGTAGGACTTTGCCCGGTGGACAGGTACACGTGGGGTAATGATTAGCTCGGACTTCCATGGGGCTGAAATCCCACAGATGGATGTTGTAACCCCAGCCAGGGGCAGGGACACATCAGAGGCTTGCACTGGGAAGAAAGAAGGACGTTTCCCTTGAGACACTCTAGCAAACCTATACCCAGGGGATCTTGCTCTTCCACCTGGACGTTGACCTTTGAAAGCCCATGACATCATCATCATGACCCTGGACGTCATCCAGAGCTAGGGTTTGCATATTGAGGGTAGTTGTGAGCTAGTTGGCACATGTGGGCATCATCCAGGGCCTTTGGAGGCCAAATGTTCTGCACATGGAGCTCAACGTTCCACTGTAGGGGCTCAACGTCACCCTTGGAGATGATTTCAGGGGTTAATTACCTTTATTTATGTAAACACTGGATTTTTGATGTAATTTGGCCAAGTCGGCCTTTTTATGACCTAAAATTAATTAAGGGTCATTGATATTGTATAAAAAGAGAGAAAGTACTCTCATTTTTCATCATCACTCATCACACACTTAGTGTGGACTGAAATTTGCACCCTCTTTAAGGGCTATTGGCTGAAATAACTAGTGCACAACTTCTTGGAGAGGCTTATTTTGGTGTATCTTGGCTATTTTTCATGGTGGAAGATCCTCAACTAGGGTTTGGCTTGATTATTCTTGGTGAAGTAAGTAGAAAATCTGCAATTTGTTTATGCTAATGAATGCTTGTGGTAAATTTTACTTGTTTCATGTTAAAGATTATGAAATTGCTTGCTTAAAACCTAGGAGAGAAACATAAGTTACTTATTTCTCTCTATAGTTTTCCACTTGTTTAAATTTTTGAAGTGCACCTTGTTTAAGAAGTAGCTACTAGAGCCCTAAAGTGCTAGCTCTCTGGTAGTGCTACTCTACTTGCCTATTGCATATATTATTTCAATAGTCTAAGGAAGGAAAATTCGCTAGGGCCTAAGATTCCTTACTTTCTAGCAAATTTCTCTCTAAGATTTGGATGCTTGAGGCCTTGGGTAGCCAACACCTCCTCCATCCATCCATCCCTTCTCCTTTGACAAAGTGTTATCATTGCTACTTTGCTCCAAGTTTTGTCGCTGCTATTGTGACTCCATAAACCCTAAAAGGAACTAGTCTACTCATTATAGTGAATGATTGATCAAACAAACACTCAAACCTTTCTCCTTGAAGCTTTTGCTAACATTTGTTAACCCTAAACTAGACTAACTCCTTAGCTAACTTGCTGATGTTGAAAATCATTGCTACAGCCATACTAATTCATGCTAAATTGCCGCATTCACCTACATAACTCACACCTAGCTCATCCGGAAATCACTTGTGACAATTACCAAACAATCTACTAGACAATTGTTGAGTTTGCATGGTGTTTTCATGCAATTTTGAGCATTAGAATTTGTTGTTGTTACAAAAGATTGCTACAGCCATCTAACTACAGCAAATTCTCTGCAAAAGTGACATTAAACAATAGCTAGACATTGTCAAATTTGCTTGTGACAATTTATTATCAATTTGCCTGATCAAAGCCACTTTTTCTTGTCTTTTTCAAGCAATTTCAAGGCATAATTCTTGTGGCTGTTACAAAATACTCATTGTTGTTATAAACTGTTACATTGCTGCAACCTTATATCAGCTAGCCCATTTTTTAAAGGTTCATGGTCTTAAGAAGCACTAACATCATATTTTTTGTACTTGCAAGCTACTATATTTTCTTGTTGTCTTGTTTTGGGCAGGTACACTCTATTTTACCATTTGCTTCATCCCTTAAAGGCCATAAGAACCTTTTGAACTGAGTGACCAATGAGAGGGGGATTTTCTTGCATCCTTGCCTTAGTTATCAGCCCTTTAGGTCACCGAGGACATCTCCCCTGGGGTAATCTTGATGTACTCCTAAACAGAAAGGGGTTTCCTATTAAGGTGACAGTGATAGGTCACCCCCTGTTACGCCAATCTTGCATCCACTTGCCTTGGGCTTTGGGCAAGTACAAATTGTGCGATATCATTTTGGTGCCGCTGCCGAGGAACATCGAGTCAATTTTCCTCGAACAACACTTTTCAATAAGCCTTTATCCAAAGCCTTCATTTCACAAAGCTTACCTGGCGACTCCACTGAGGGTGATCCCCTCATCCNTTGTGCGATATCATTTTGGTGCCGCTGCCGAGGAACATCGAGTCAATTTTCCTCGAACAACACTTTTCAGTAAGCCTTTATCCAAAGCCTTCATTTCACAAAGCTTACCTGGCGACTCCACTGAGGGTGATCCCCTCATCCCTTTGATAATCTCAAGGATATTGTCTAGCGACTCCATTGATGACGACCCGTAGCGGACGTCAATACACACTTTCTTGTCCTATAGTTCCTATTGTCCCCATGGCCCCTCCTAAATGGGCTCCCGAAGAAATCTTCAACCCTTTAGACTTGGCCAATATCCAAGGAGGATTACATGATCTCCCTAAAGTTGTCGATTCATGGCTACCCAAGTTTTCCGAAGAGGGTGGGGCTTCTGCTAACACACATTGGACCAAATTTTGTGAGAGCTATGACTTCCATCAGTCTGGGAAAGAACATCCTGACACATTCATGAGACTTTTCTTTGCCTCACTTACTGGAGATGCTAGAAAATGGAGCACTAACCTCCCAAGCAAAAGCCTCACAACCTGTGAAAATTTAGAACAAGTTTTCCTCCAAAGATGGGGTGTGATGGAAGATATGGCATCCCTTTATTCCCAATATCTCAACATTTGCAAACAAAACAACAAAGTTGTTAGGGAATTTAATGACAGGTTTAATACCTTACTTGGTCGAATTGATTCTGACTTTCTACCAGAGAGCGCTATTCTCGGACAATAATTAAATTCTTTCGAAGGAAACTTCCAATCCATCCTCAAGAACCGATTCCCTACAAACTAAGTTGCACGAAATGGGGAAACGATTATGAGTTTCCGAAACCGGGTTCAAAAAATGGAAACGTCGAGGGAAACGCCGTATATAAAAAAAAAAATTAAATAAATAAATAAATAAATATATATATATATATATATATATAATATATATATAGTTTTTTAAAAAATAAAGCATTATATTGCAAGAAAAACATAATGATACACATAAATGACATTTTAGAAGGAAAACAGTGTCCATATTAACTCCCATAGATGATGAATATCATTCATTACATGATGCAAGTAGCAAAATCCAAAATTAGCCTTTATAGATGAGGCTTTACATCCAAAATCAGCCTTTATAAATGAGGTTTTATGTGCTGAAAATGAAAAAAAACATGAGCTAAAGGCAACTACAATTACATATCACATTGATCCTCATCCTCATCATCAAAAATAGAACAAGATGCATGTTCATCAGAACTAGAGCCTCGATGGGAAGAAGAGGCAACTTGAATTCCACTTCCACTTGCATCATCAACAATATCAAGAGCAACAAGAGAGAGCTCTAAGTCTGGGTTTTTTGCATCCACATCCCACTCTTTATGAGGCCCACTTGTATATTCTTCACCCTTGCGAGACACAAGGCAAATGTTTGAATGCACATATACAAGATCCTTAGCCTTCTGCGATCCCAACCTGTTGCGTTTCACTGAATGAATGAAACCATAGGTGCTCCAATTCCTTTCTGTTGATGAAGATCTTGCCACCTGTGATAGAATACAAGTGGCAAGGCTTTGCAAATATACACCATTTTCCCCATGACAAGTCCACCATTTAATCGGGTTCATGGTGCTTCTCTCCTCCAAAGCTGAGATGTCTACAAAATCCTCTAATCCAGTAGCAAAACAAGCAAAGTCCTCCCTCACCTATGTTCACTGAGAAGATGGAAACAACCTCTGGAAAGCTTTTCTCACTCTTGTGGCCACCTCTTTGTCCTTATGTGGGGCCTTCCTCTTCCCATTGCTTTGAGCAATGAACTCCTCATCATAAAATTTGGGATTTAGAGC
>JASDQU011505414.1:10374-23038 GCA_032191745.1 Picea mariana | reverse complement strand
ATCCAGAGCTTGCACCATAGGTTTTTAGGAAGAAAATAGTCCTGAACCAACTCAGAGAAACCATCACTTAGCCACACTAGTGGGCTACTAGACTAGACAGAACAAGAATTCTAGGGTTGTTGAAGATACCACACTTTGGTAGAGGCCAATATGCGACGACATGCGTCAAGCAACTGTTAGCAGTTATGAATGGAGGGGATATATGGCTGGACAAACCCGTCCCCATAATTTTCGAACTTATCACGCAGATAATAGGCCTACCCACCGAGGGTATGGATCCCGCGTTGATTCTGGACAATAATTCCAAGGAAAAAGCATTGGCAGAAGAGATGAAGAAGAAATACGGCACCGACGGGGGAACAAGATGCATTATAATTAAACAGATCAACAATTTCGTGACACAATTGGGCACACAAATCTTAGCCTACAAACTGCTAAGAAAATGCCACAAAGATGAAGTATCGGCATGAGTCATTGTTGTTGCAGCTCAGTGCGCAGAAGGCACCTTCATGAGCTAGGCACCATACCTATCAAACTTGTTCCAAGTAGACCACAAAGACACGCAGGATGAAGGTATGAAATTTCATTACTCATGGCTGATCACTCTCATAGCTTTCATGGTATGGCGAGAACCAAAATATGTCATCTTTGGTACCACACCACAACCAAGAGGATCAAGATATCACGTCCTGATATCTGGGCCACTAGAAAAGCATAAGAGGGAGAACATAATCGTATTCAAAGCTTACCTATGGGAGATACAGGAAGCCATCAGCTGAGCATGGAGAATAACACCAGAGGTTGTCACACAATACAGGGGCATCTCTAATTTCTGGGCTAGGAGAAAAGCCATGTGGATACAACCAAGGCAGGACCCGGATAAACAATGGCTACAAATGCACTACTCCATCACCGAGGGTGATATCGACATGATAATTAGTGAGTGGCCTGATGAATGGAGGATTCCAACTATATCCAAAGGAGTACTGGGACAAACAATAGAAGGAGGGGTTGCCCAGGCGAAAACGTAGCCTCCACAAATCCTAGTACCCAAGAAATGAAGAATGGACCAAACCAAGCCGACTCAGGCAGATGACGGCTCAGAGTAGCCAGGGACCCAGAAGGGAGGGACAAAAACCACCCAGCTGACCCATGGACAGAGGAAACCGACTGAGGAAGCACAGGAAACCGCATTGAACCCCATCACACAGAAACCGGGGGGAACTAAGAGACCAGTGGTACAGGACGCAGGTGCGCACAAGAAAATGAAGGCATAACAACCACCATCGGATTACACAATCACATAGGATGATGAAGAGATGATTGTCAGGATGGTCCAAGACTTCCTCGCAAAAGATTTTGATCATGTCATGCACCATAGGGATAAACTGCAGAAGGAACTGACAGAAATGGGACATCTCCTTAAGAAATTCGGGGAAGCCCAGATCACGTGTAGTAGTAGAGGCATAGAGCCATCGACCAAAGAGACCACAAAAAGGGTGGAGGTAGAAGAACGTGACCCAGTTCTCCCGATGCCACACGCACATTCCACGGTCTACATAAAGCCTAGCATGTTGCGAATGGATGAAATTATGGGACAGACACCACTGAAGGATTTCGATCATATCCAATTGGTATTGACACATATGCCATCAAAAGAATTACACAAACTACAGGTTAGCATCAACCACGAGATGCATTCTCAAGCACATAAAAACTTAGTCGAGCTACAACAAGAAACAAAGAAGCGGGAAGTGCTGGAAATAGTTTGCACACAGTCCCAATCGGAAACTAAGGAGGAGAAAGAACGTAGAAACGAGCTGGAACACAGAGTAGAAGAAGTTTTTGGGAAACTTCCAACTACTTTGCAAGGAAATGAACTCCCATCCGCAAAGAAGATCGACCAAATTGTGCAGGCAATTGATCAGTATCAAAACGAGATCGAGATCTTCACGGACAGATTAGACCGACAACTCCACCAGCAGTGAAGGAGAAACATAAGCAAGAAGAAACAATGCAGTTGTAGGAGCTAGAAAAATAGGTCAGCACGGCAGCCAACTTGTTGGATAAAGCAGCGCAACTTTGGATAAGGTTGGAAGATGATCCACAAGTCCAACACTGGGACAAGGAGGAGGAGAGGATCAATGCAATGATCCAAGAACTCAAGCAGTGACAAAAGACCATACCAATCCTAGAATGAGTCAAGGGAATGCAAGAGTTGAAGAAGATACAGGTAGAACTTATCACCGCACAAACACAGAAACAAGAGCATCAGGTTCAAATAGAACTGTTGCAGGAATGGGTAGCAGAAGTACTTGTGCAGGTAGAAGAAGCCAGAAAACAGATAGCACAGCCTCAACTATAATGCACAAGATGGATGAGCAAGGAAGTGGCAGCTCAGATAGTCGACACTATCAAGGAGAAAACTGCACAGGCATTGACAAAAGTGACAGAGTTGCAGGAACAGTTACAGACGATCACCAAGGAGATCAAGGAAGCACAAAGAAACTAGGTGAAACGAGACGAGTCACATGTCAATGTTGGGGGCCTGCTGGCACCAAGATGAAGAGGAAAGAAGAACGATCGAGGGAAAGAAAGCGTGTAGAAAACTGAAGTAACAACTGGCAGAAGAACAACACACTTACATGCAAGAAAGTGTGCACAAAGGAAAGCGACAGTTGGATGAGGAACAACATGCATATGAGAGAAAGACCTAATGTAAGAAGGGTTAGGGTTTTGGTAATATTCTGAAGTAGGCTGAAGAGCCCGAAATGTATAAAAATAGATACGAAAGTATCATATAGGGTTGTTCATTAGTAGTTGTTAGTGATTCTCTTTAATGTTTTGAGCGGTATGAGCCGATTTTGTAAGCAGTTGAGAAAGGGAGATATGAGGGAAGGTAGATATGAGGATTAGACCACAGGCGATGGATCTTGGTGTGATCTAGTTTGCCTCACATAGATCTTACCCAGTTTTGTGGAGAATTGTAAGCGCGAGGCGCTGGAAATGCAGAACTATCATAATACAATAACCAAGATCCAAATCTTTGTGGACGTAGCCCAGGAGGGGGTGAAACACGGTAATCCTCGTGTAATGTGTTAAATGTATCCATGCTTCTTCTTTCTTTCAACAATTGATGGTTAATCTTAATGAATGAGTTAATACATTGTTATGAATCTGTTTATACTTTGCTTAAATTAAACTATGGGATATTTGTATGCGAATCCAAGGAATAAGTAGTTTCCCTTACAGCTCACAGTATCTGACCTTAATCAAGAAACCCCTATCCCCTACTCTATCCTAGGTTGTAAACACCTGAGTCTTACAACCACCCATTTAAATCTATCTCGGTTGAGACTGTGCAATGCTTCTTGGGCGTTGTGTTGCCTTCTGGTTTACCAAGAGAGATGATAGTTTTACAGGCTTTGTTGGAACCCCGAATGACATGAACCCTGGGTCAATAACTCAGACAACCCAAGAAGGGAAGCAAGTAGCCAACAAGTAGTAATAAACTGAGCTCTCTTAACATCTTCGTCAGTGACATTCTTAATACTCCATACAACTTCGCATAAGAACCAATGTTGATCAAGATCTTTAGATCCATCTCCCCTAAAGGTGGGTAACCTCATCTCATCTGCCATATATCTTCTTAGGGTTATTGAATGAGTATGCACTGAACCACTTGTACCAGTGCTATGATAACTTAGGTTACTTTGGTTACTTAATGCTGCTAAAACAATTGGAGGAGTAATATCACTTACTTCAACAGTCTGCACAGTTCCTAAAGTTTCTGACTCTTCTTGGCGAGGTTCTTCGGTCTTCCCTTCTTCTTCCCTAGTGGACTCTGAATGTTCCTTGTTTAGTAACTCTTCTTCTTCTCCATTGTAGAATCATTCTTCCTATTCTGATGGTTCATGATTCTTCTCAAACAAGTTCACCAGAGGAACTTCTCTAAATGATCTCCCACTGCACGTGTGTCCAACCTATGTGTCACTGTCATTGTCTGAATTCTTGAACATTATCTCTTTAGTCCAACTGATTATTGTATCTTCAAGATGTTATTCTCATGCAATAGCATCTTGATATGCAACTTTAGAAAATGTAAACATTTTCCTCTAGGTCCCTTAAAGAAATATCTCTCTGCTTGGCTATATGATTCTACTCTATCAATAGCAAACTCAGTAATGTACCCTCCAATGTTACTATCAAACCAGTGATCGACTTCTCTTGAAACAGCGCTATCAAATCTCTTGACATTCTTGATCAGTGCCGACATCCAAGCCACAGGTGGTCTGAGTCTGATTTCAAACTGGGTATCTGCTAATCTGGCTAGCCACTCGTATATCTCATTATGAATTCTTCCAAAGAAAATCTCATGTATATCAACAAAGATATACTTTCCCAACCAATCCTCTATGCTAAGATTAGGTTTCTTGTTCTGGGCTTCTGCGAAGTCCTTTTCTTGTTCTTCTATCCACTTTTGAATCTATGTCTTTGATGGAAACCACATTGACATTCCCTCAAGAATATTCCGGTCCCAGCAACAGAACCATTTGTTGGCATAGGGGAAGACCTAGGGTTCATCTCTAACAGTGCACCAAAAAGTCCTAACTACTGGCCCTTTTGGAAACACCTATGAAGTAGATGCATTCTCACCCGAAGTATCAATAGGGGGTTGTAGGACATAGGTGTCTACAACCAAAGGAAATGCAAAGTGGATTCAATGCAATAATACACAACAATCTAGTTATCATTTACCAACTCAACCCTACTTCGCTCAGTTATATCTCAGATCTAACACAATGATGCAATAACAGAGTAATCCGAAGGCAAAATAACACAACATCAATCCCACAGAACAACAATATATATGTGGTCCACCCTCTCCCTAGGGATACGTCCACAGAACTGTGTTTCTTGATATTATAGGAAAACATGCAGTTCTATTTGTGCTCTTAACTTGCAGATCTCTCTCCTCCTCTCTCTTTTTCTCTCCCCTCCCTGTGCACCCAGCTGTAGGGTTGATCTTTTCACCCAGCTGAAGATCTTACAATAGAGACCCTCTCTCGATGAAATACTTCTAAATCTCAACAACAATAATTGCTCATTATATTCTCTAACCCAACCCAAGTCCTCTTGACCCTTATTTATACATTACAATGACTCTCGGACAACCTTAGGCTGAAACCTAGGTGTCAAACCCCTAAAATTCCAAAACCCTAGGTGTCTAAAACTCTAGTTCAACTTAACCCTTATTTTTCAGGGCTTTGCCAACCTATCTTTCCTTCTTTCCCATGAGGTGCTCCAAAGCATCTATTAGTGGATTTTTCTTCTTCCTGAGTTGTCCATAATTCATCTTCCTTGCTTATCTGTCTTCCTCAGTCTTCTCATTCAATGGCTTGATTTCTCTTACTTCGCTCCTTATTTTTTGCTTCTTTAACCACTTTGACCCAATCTTAGTCAATGTGCTTTCCATACAGTTCGTACTTCGTGCTTCTTTATTTAATCTTTTCTTCCTTCCATAACCAAGGGCCAACAATGCCCGAGAATCATATTGAAATATAACGGGCCTTGCAACACTATAACGTCAACAAGAACAATCTTCCCACCTAACGAAATAGGCAACTGAGGAAGAATCCCCAAATACTCACTAGGATGTCTGTCAAAATCCAATAGTTCATGCAAAGAAGACACAAGCTTGGGAGAACCCAAAGCTTTCCAAGTCAAGGAGCATAAAATACTTGTGGAGGCTTCTTCATCCACAATACATCGGTAAATGTTTTTTGAATTAACTTCAACCCTTATTTGAAAGGGTGCAGAACAAGGAAGGATAGGATCAACAAGGTCATTCCAATGAAAGGAAACCATCCTAGGACTTGGAGGGTGTGTCCTCAAAGGGAGTGGAATGCCACATTGTTTTGAAAGTACTGAACTGAAATTGCTAAAAACATAGTTGGTAGACACATCACTCCCCATCAGAAGAGTGGGATCAGCCAAATATTGCATCAGCGTGACCACTTTGGTAGACTCGACACTCTCCAAGAGAAGAGTGGGATCAATCGAATATTGCATAGGCACAACCACTTCCTCAACCACTGGATGAATAGGATGTGAGACAACATGGTATGAAGGAGCATCACCCCTCAAAAGAGGAGTGGGATCAACCAAAGATTTGATCAGCATGACCACTTCATTAACCAAAGGATGAATAGATTGTGGGGAAACCGAAGAAGACTCATAATCATAAGAGTTTGCAGACATGGACCACAATATTCGTGCCTCTGGAATTCCGGGGCACATATGAATAAGGTGATCTCCCTTGCAAAGCTTACAAGGGAACTTAGGCTTACATCTTATCCATCTAGGTTTCTCAATGGCATTAGTGCCCCCAACATGACTAGTAGTGGTTGGTTTCTCATCTCCAACATGATTTTATAAGGTTGGTGATTGGTCGATAACATGACTCACAGAGGCTACAGACCTATCGCTAGTATGACTATAAGTGATTGGACTTTTCCCCCCAACATAACTTACAGAGGTTGGTTGCTTGTCCCCTAGCATGACTTGTAGAGGCTAGGTGTTGGTATTCAACATGACTTGTAGAGGTTTATGACCTATATCCAACATGAATCGCATAGGTTGGTGATTTATTCTTTCTATTCTTCCTCTTTCTATTTCATTTAGACTTCCGGTTACTAGTAGCTATACTTTCACTAGAGAAGGAAGAATGAGGAGGATAAGACTTTGTTGACGAAGGAATGTCAATATGATGCCCATGACATAAGGTTCTTTACTGAGAAGTGTTAATACCATTTGGGACATTTGGAATGGTACTCAACTAGACCGGTAGTCCCATATTCAACCCAGGAATGTACAAAGTGGCCATCAAAGGGACACCAACGTTTCCAAAGACAGAAAAATCACAAGAATCCCCTTGTGAATGGGTTCCTTGGTTGGTATCGTCAGCAAATTTGGCCATGAAGATATTATGCACATGTTCTTCCCTTGCAGGATCATTCAAGTCTGTAAAATTCTCACACACTGAATCTGGTAAATTAATGGTACAAAATAGATGCCTATAAGGAGGCAGATTCACATTTCTAAGCGGAAGACCCAAAATTCCTCACGACCGACGGAGTGGGAGGTATACCACCTTAGGTTAGAGACCCAAAGCAATGACTGACTAACTCACTATGGAAAAATAAGGAGCACATAGTACACCACTAAAAAGTCCCTAAATATAAATCAAGAAAAATATAGGAAGAACAGTTACGCCAATCAACATTAGAGCAACTTATCAGTGAAAGTGTAACTCGAACACGGAAACACCCTCTGAGTATACTCTGTGAAGCGTGGTCCGATGTATGTCCTAGGTACCACGGTATGCCCCCACAATCACATTTGTAAGTACCTATAAAAAGGAAACTAAGTTTCCATCTCGCAGTCAATCACTAGGCAAATACAATCAACAGTTGGGAAGATCATATGAACATGATAACTATGTCTGAAGCCTTTCAAGGGTACTAAAAGAAAATGGTCCAGAAGAAAATGGTACTAAAAGAAAATGGTCCATGAAGCTCCGTAGTCAAATGCAGTCAGCATAATCTCAAGAATAACCCTCAAATACAATCTCCACTATAATTGGTATGGCTTTGGAGGGGCTATCTCCTCTACCTTTCCTCACGCGACCTCCTATTTAGCCCCTGTATTAGAGGGGGGTCCCAGCTAACTTTTACGAGAAATGGACTTCAAAACTCTTTAAATTAGTCTCCTAAGTTTGTTTAGTGGCCTTGGAGAGTTTCCTCTCCACACCTAATCCAAGGCCCTAAAGCCTAGTGTAGTTGGTGTACCCCACAAACAAAAGGGTCTAATTGATTTTAAATTAAGCGCTAATTTTAGTGGCTTGATTAATTAGGGGTGTGGTAGTGAAACTGATGTTGTTTAAGACTCTTGCAAAATGAAACTGATAAGAACACCAAAAAATAAAACTTTATACTAATCCTTCAAATGAAAAGAGTTTCAAGGAAGAAAAAGCATGAACAATCCTTCAAACCTAAAGATGTAATCTTTTCTCCTTTCCATGCAAAATGCACAATGCAACTTTCGAGTGAAAAGAGAAAATGAAAGGATTTTCTTTATTACTTTTCTTTTGAAATTATTTCAAGATGAGAATAAAACACAACCCTATGCTAATTCCTTTTTATTTTTCAAATAACAATTCAAAGAAATGCAAAGAAAGAAAGAGACCTAACTAGCATAAAAACTAGGTTTTGTTTTTTTTTCCAAAGAAAAACTAACAAAAGATGCTAAAAAAAACTATAGAATACATTATTCATGGTCCCCTAGTGATCCAGGTGGATATCGGTGGCCACCCACCTTCTCCAACTGGCCCAAAACATGTTTCTGGCAATTTTGGTAATTTACTATTTTTAGCAAGTTTTAACTTCCGGGGCCATTTTGAGGCCCTAAACGATGTTTTTTTAGAAAATGGGGAGCAACATGGATCATACATCAATGTTGATCACCCAAAATTTGTAGTTCTCAAATAGATCTTTCCAATGAGCTATTGAGCGCCCCAAACAGAGATCGTATGCAAAAGTTACGCCCCTTGGAAGTTGACGTATCAACTACCCCCATCGGGGCCCACAAACCTTTTGGCTTTTCATCTTCCGGGGTTAGGGTTTTGGATTTTACTTATGTTAAAAAGGCCCTTAGAGCCTCATTGTAATAATCATCTTCTCATGGATGTGAGTAGCCGTCACATCTCTTCTCAGAGATAAGCTACCACCATTCTAGCGAGTCTTTCACTTTGTATTTTACAGTCTCTGTACATTTATTTCGTTAATAGAAATCGTGTATTACTATATATCTGTGACTCTTGTTTTATTTACACTATATCTATGTTATATTGTTGTCTCTCTTGCAATATCTTTAAATATTTATGTGTTATATCTCCGCTCTCATTTCGTGCCGAAAATAATCCGGATCACCCAGGCCGTGAGGGGGGTATTTATTTTAAATGAAACTCATTTTTCTTGAAATTCAAGCTAAAAATAAGCCAAAAATGCTTGGAAACATAGAAAGACAAAGAAACCTATACAAGAGGATTTCTTTTCAATTTCATAAACAATCTAAGCCTTGAATCTAGCCAAACCATAATCAACAAAGGCCCCAGAAACACAGGAAGGCTTGAGAAGCCAAGGATTTCCTAAAAGGAAAGGAAAGATTTTTGAAAAAACTTCTCAAGATGGTAGGTATGCGTGCTATGCACAGTCAGCCTACGTATATATGTGGGTTGTTTATATAGCAAAAGGCGTATGTACACAGTCTAGGTATAGAACAGGTGTGCACGTGACTGAAAATTCTCAAAAAAGAGAAATATTTAGACATACCACCCAAATCATAGAAGCACCTAGAAGGTGACCAGAGACCCCAAACTGACTCAACATATGCTTAATTATCAAGATTATCTAAAGAGTTAGTTATTCATGAAAACGTTCATAAATACAAATACATAGACATAAATATATAGGGAAAGAACTTTTCTCTTTTATTAATAAAAAAATTGGAGGTTACAAACCTCGCTTGGGTTCCTCTACTTTGTCTACAAGTGCACTATTCCCAATACTATCCTCACCACCAAAAATCCAATATAATGGAAAAGGATGGATGGTATAAGGAGGATGGATGGAAGGGAATGTTGAGGATGAAACTCAAAGGAGAATGAAAAAAGCTTAGGAAACAAGGGAGAAAATTTGGCAGAGTTCTCTTGCCTCTAGTTTGATATATCCAAATGACCCCCCTAGGGCCCTTTTTATATGAGCAAATGATGGTTAAGTCGTTTCCATAAGGGCTATAGGAGGTAAGATAGTTGCAAATCCTAATATATCTCGTAAACTCTGCCGAAAAACACATATTTTATATTTTTTTGCAACTTTTTAGAGTACACATGGGATTTCAGTTGTGCAACTAGCATATGTATTTGGGATTTTAGGCATGAAAATAGCGTGTGTACGTGCTTTGCATATGCATCAGGGCGCATATGTCATACAAAAAATGTGTTTTGAGAAGAACTCTAGAAAAAAGGGTTGGCAGATGTGTGAATGAGTAGGCCAACATAAAAAAATGCATAGTAGTGGAATTTTGAGTTATCTAAAGATGCTAGGTGAAATCGTACAAGCAATGCAAACAACTAGTCTTCTCATCAAGCTATCTCCCCCGGTGCTTAATTACGTAATACAACAAAGATAAGTCAAGAACATAATAATCATGAGCATAAGTAAACATGTGATCAATCATAGAAAGCAACTCATGGAAGTAGGTGGGAGAGAGAAAATCATGTTGGAAAGGGTAGCCACAAGCTTGATCAATCCATCTCTAAATGGGAATTCCACATATAGATGACGACTCGTCCTCATCCTCACTAAGAATACCACTGCTTTCCGAAGTCTGTGACGGGATGAAAAATCTATAGAATATTGTTGAATGATTTTAATTATCACATGTTTGGTGATCAACATGTGGACCCAAATAGGGCATGCTTACTAATTAAATATGTATAAATAGATCATGATTGCAAGGTAAAAGCTAAATGTGTGAATGGTTGATATGTAATTAAAGTAAAATGCAATAAATCTTCAAGCTCCTTACAAACAACACCATATATGTGTCTTGTTTAATTGGGTTGTGTCCCCGCATTCTTAAGTTAGCATAGGTGTTTGATCTGGAGTTATGAGTGGAACAAAATGAATAACATATTGAATACAATAACACCGAGATACAGAGAAAAACAACAGATATCCAGTGAATAATAACTTCTATTGAATAAATAAAATAGGCTGAAACTGTAAAACTACAGAAGTGAAAACAACTTGCTCGAATGGTGGTAACTATCTTTGAGAAGAGATGTGGCTACTACGTGCATCCATCTGAGCAGAATGATTACAATGAGGCTCCAGAGGCCTTTTTAACATTACTCATGAATTCCAAAACCCTAGACACCCAAAAACCTAATCCTAGGAGATAAAACGCCAAAAGTTATGTGGGCCCCAATGGGTAAGTTGGTACCTCAACTTCCCAGGGTCATAACTTTTGCATACGACCTTCATTTTAGGCACGTGATATCCCGTTGGAAAGGTATTTTCGAGAACTACACATTATATCGTCAAACTTTGATTGTGTCTATAGTTTGACTATGGAAAGTAAAAAAAAAAAAACAATGTTTAGGGCCCCAAAATGGCCCTGGAAGTACAAAAAGATGTATTGACATGAAAACTTCCAAAATAAGCCAGTTGGATTAGGTGAGTGGCCACCACTATCCACTTGGAGGCTATGTAGGGCTTCAGATATCCCCGAAAGTGTATAACCCACAATTACAAAGAAGTACAAAAGAACGTGCTGAACTGAAAACTGTTAAGAGGAGCCAGTTGGAATAAGTGGGTGGCCACCAATATCCACGTGGATCAGTGTTTATGTCATTGTCTTACATAGCACACAAATTTGTAAATGCATTATGTTTTTCTTGCTTTCTAGTTTAGATTTATTGGGTTGTATCTATGTGCTAAGATGTGCTAATATTCCCTAATAAATCAATGAGGGCTTATAATAACAACACACATTGGTCTTCATATAATATTCAAGGTGTATTTATTGTTTCCTTACTATCCTCCGTTACTTCAATAATCAATTGTTCAAACTAAACTCTGGATGACATTCACCATGAGTGCAACACAATCAACATAGAAAGACAGTTAGGTCATTGATGAGACAATCGACACACAAAAAGCAAGGCCATTTTAATATCCTACAAAATTAAAGGCATGACAGTTCTCTACAGAAACCAAATACTTCACACTTGATCAAGCATGCTAGAAGTTTACTCACGTCTTTCATATGCAATGAGGACCAACTCTTATGGAGGGCCTTAAATGCAATGGAGAGCAATTTTCTTTGAAAGGAGGGAAAGGACCTATGATCCATGTTCTTGTGAAGTTATGTGTGTCTTGACCTTCAATTCTAGAACCATTTCTATGTCAATGAATAAATATTTAAGTTAGTGTCAACAATGATTACTAGTTTACCTACACACCTTTAAGTGACAACTTAGCTTTCCATGTCAATGCCAACTCACAACGTAGTGGTCTTGGGTTGATGTTGAGATGGGTGATCAAGTCAATCGTAGTCCCACACCAACATTTGTGATCAAGTTGAAGTTAAATAATACCCATATCTAATTCATAAAATGTTGACATGTCAATGCCAACTCACAACGTAGTGGTCTTGGGTTGATGTTGAGATGGGTGATCAAGTCAATCGTAATCCCACACCAACATTTGTGATCAAGTTGAAGTTAGATAATACCCATATCTAATTCATAAAATGAGGTGATGTTTAATCTCATCCATTTTTCCCAAGACTAATAATTAAAATAAACCTAATAATTAAAATAAACCTTAGATAACTTAATTAATAATTTTGACTAATCATATAAATCATATAAATATATGTGATTTTTTGTCATTTATACTCTCTCAACCTTTTAACACCATCACTCTTTAGGATTACACATTCACTCTTTAGGATTACACATTGCCTCATATCCTTATCCACGAGCATCTACCACCATGCTCTCCCTATTTTTAGGAATTGCAACTTCCCATTGTAA
>JASDQU011505413.1:4247-14468 GCA_032191745.1 Picea mariana | reverse complement strand
AAGAGCCTCCTACGAACTCGTCGACCCCACCAGTTCACAATTTCCCCTCTCCCCAAGGACATATCCTAGTTTGGGAGATAGTTCCCCAAGCCATCACCCAAATCCCCTTCTTTTACCCTCCACCGGGCATCGAAGCATTCCAAGTAGCCGCAACGCTTACCCTACCTAATATGGTGTTAGAAATTCCAGTTTGGTACTTACATCCACCAGAGATGGTCCCTCGACCATCCCTTCCCCCCCAAATAGAAGGAATCCAAATGACGATTCCCATCCTTAATCCCACCATACCCCCTACACCCCCACTCACTAACCCCCCTGCCACAGATGGGTGTAGGAGAAAGAAGAAGGAGCCCATAGCTCCACTTCCTCCACGTGTCCAACCTCCTTGCGCACTATGTGAGAAAGATGGACACCAAACCAAAAACTGCCCATCTCTACCAGAGTTACAGAATTTGATTCCACTCAGTAAAACTCCCCCAAAACTCTCCACTATAGCCAGTACTGCCACTACCATCCCCCATTCCAGTAGTAAAGGGTTGCGAACCAAATTCGTTTGCGCTATATGTTTAGAATATGGCCATTATACCCACCATTGCACAACACTGCCACGCTTTCGACAGACATTAGCCGAAGTACACCAAAGCTTCCAGAGGAACCCCAGTCCAGCTACGTCCTCCTTAAAAAATATCACTGACATCCATTATGTCACCACTTCAGTCAATGAATGTATGAGATGCCCTTGCTCTCTATGTGAATCATTCAATCATTTTACATACTAGTGTCCTATGATCATTGAATATAGGCAACGCCAATTGACCCTGCTTCAACGACCCACATCGTCAATATCTGACCTTACCTCATCACTAGAGGTTCTTCATGTCATTTCTCCCAAACTCGAGGTCCTTTCAATGCCTCCATGGTTCTTAGATGACTTGTCTGAGGAATCACCCCCCAATCCCCCCAATTCTCCCGCTCATTCCCCTACGAATATTTTACACCCAACTACCATGGGTACTCCTCAGTACTTCAACATTTGGTTTATGTCAAGAGAACCATCACCGCCTCCTTGTGTTGTTCCCCCTACTTCTTCATCACCCAGAGGCAGCCACACGACAACAGTCACCGATA
Organism: Picea mariana; assembly: GCA_032191745.1. NCBI lineage: Eukaryota > Viridiplantae > Streptophyta > Pinopsida > Pinales > Pinaceae > Picea > Picea mariana. Next base: position 13,340 of record JASDQU011505413.1, on the reverse strand, counting down.
TCACTCTTCATGACCCCTTGTATTCCTATCACTTCTATTGTGACGAGGAAATACTTGAACAGTTAAACAACCTTGACTACCCATGGGATGTGCTACACCACCGCGCACTCTTCTTCCCACATGAAGTCTCCACGCCTCCTAACAAACACCCAATCTATGCGGTCGAAACCAAAGATTTTATCCCCTCAGGGCCTATTGACTGGTTCACGAATCCCATTCCTGCCCCTGATGCTTTTGAAGAAGGAAACATGGCCAACATTTCCCCGACCATTAAAATCGACATTTCCATAAAAAATGGCATCGTCAAGGAAATCACCATTGGAGCTACTTGCACTCCTCAAGAAATCACCGCCTATAAATCCCTCTTCCAAGAATATCTGGATATTTTTTCCTGGTCATACACAGAAATGCCTGGCCTCGATCCCTCTATCGTCAAACATTGCATCGACACCTGGCCCGACATTACACCAGTTCGTCAAAAACAACGACCACTACACCCATCCAAAGAAACGACCATCAAAGCTGAAATTGACAAATTACGCGCTGCTGGGTTCATTTACCCCATCGCCTATACATCATGGGTTTCCAACCCTGTACCCGTTAACAAAAAATAGGGCATTATCCACGTCTGCACGGACTTTCGCGATCTCAATCACGCATGTCCCAAAGAAAACTTTCCAATTCCTTTCATCGATCAAATTATCGATGACTGCGCAGGCCACGAGGCTCTATCCTTCATGGACGGGTTCTCTGGTTATAATCAAATTCAAATTCACCCCGCTGATCAGTATAAAACCGCATTCACTACCCCTTGGGTTACTTTTTCATATCGTGTCATGCCTTTTAGCTTAAAGAATGATGGCGCAAATTTCCAATGGGCTATGACATACATCTTTAACGATCTATCTCATATCATCCTCGCCTACTTGGATGACCTCACAGCTCGATCCAAGAAACACACCCAACATCTTGATGATTTACGAATCATCTTCCAATGGTGTCATCAGTACAACATCCGCTTGAATCCCCTCAAGTGCGTTTTCTGTGTCACTGCAGGGCGCCTCCTTGGATTTATTGTTTCCCAAAGCGGTATTACCGTGGACCCCCTCAAAGTCCAAGCTATCACCAAAATTCCACCTCCCCAGAATTTACGTCAGCTTCAGAGTCTCCAAGTCAAGGCTAACTTTCTATGGCGATTTGTCCCTAACTACGCCATTCACGCCCACGGTTTCCTTTGCTTACGATGTCATGACATCCCATTTCACAGGGATGAACATGCCCAACAGTCATTTGACGATCTAAAATTGGCACTCTCCAACGCCCCTTTAATTAGTGCACCTGACTACAATCGCGACTATGTCCTCTACATATCAGCATCAGCTGTGTCAGTAGCAGGAGTTCTCGTTCAGCTAGGTGATGAAAATGGTGAGCATGTCATTTATTATGTTAGTAAAAACCTCTCAGGGCCACCCCTAAAGTATAAACACGAAGAGAAACTAGCTCTTGCGGTCGTCCTCACAGTCTAGAAACTGCGCCACTACATTCTGCTTCGCACAACTAAGGTTTTCGTAGATTCCAACCCTATGTAATACTTTCTCAGTCGTCGAAAAATTTGCTCGATGGATCATTATTCTTCAGGAGTACGATTTAGAATTCTCAACACCCAAGAGTAAAAAGGCCCTCGTTCTCGCCGAACTTGTCATGGCCCTCCCCTCTGACACCACCAGTACCCCCGTCAACACCGACTTTCTCGATGAACACCTCTTTTACATCACTTCGGATGATCCTTGGTATGGCGACCTCCTCGTCTACCTACAAACTCAAAATTTTGGTAACCACCTTTCACGAGATGATCATCGTTGTATTCGCCATCAGGACCCTCGCTATCTCCTCATCGGAGACATTCTATACCGGCGGGGAGTTGATACCATTCTTCGTTGATGCTTGACCATTGACGAGGCCGATAGAGTCTTGAACGAATGCCATAGCGGTGCATGTGGGGGCCATCTTTTGAGAATATCCACTGCTCAGAAGATTATCCGAGCAGGTTACTTTTGGCCTACCTTGTTTCACGATTGCATTCATGCCATGAAACAATGTGAGCAATGTCAGCTTTACGCCAACAAAGCCCGAGCACCCCCTGCTCTTCTTCATCCAGTCATCACTGCCGGCCCTTTTTGTAAATGGGGCATAGACTTCATGACTTGTAATCCCCCCTCTAGCAATGGTCACAAATAAATTTTTGTCGCAGTCGATTACTTCACCAAATGGGCCAAAGCTATGCCCACCTTCAACAACACCGCTGACACCGCAGCGCATTTTTTCTTTAACCACGTCATATCTCGCTCTGGAGTACCACTTTAAATCATTTTCGATCACAGGAAACACTTCGAGAATGAGATCTTCGTCGAACTCTCATCTCGGTTAGGATTCTCTCACGAGTTTGCCTCACCATATTACCCTCAGTCCAATGGACAGGTTGAAGCAGTTAACAAGGTCCTCAAGACCTTGTTACAGCGCACAGTTAATAAACATAAAACCAATTGGCATCACATGTTATTTTCCATTCTATGGGCTTACCGTATGGCTGTGAAAACATCTACTGGTTTCACACCATTTCATCTAGTCCATGGGGTTGAGGCCACTCTTCCCATCGAGTGCGAAATTCCCACCCTACGCACCGCAATTGAGCTATTACCTGACATTGATCCAATGGAGCAACGCTTACTGAACTTAGAGTCTCTGGATGAAGATCGTCGATCTTCATTACAGAACAATGAGGTAGCTAAAAAACAATCCAAGGCTACCTTTGATCGACATGTCAACCTTCGCTCATTTCGCAAAGGCGACCTCGTCTTGGCTTACGATATCGCTCATGATACTTATGGCCATGGAAAATTCGAGTCACTATGGCATGGCCCATACATTATCCAACATTGCGTCACCAAAGGCGCATACATCCTAGCCTCCCCCGAAGGCCTCTCTCTCAAAGAACCCATCAACGGGTTGTATTTAAAGAAATTTTATGCTTAAATGTAGTCATTCTACTTTAGGTTATTTCTTTTATAGTGTTTTTAATCTTTTTTCCATCCCTCACATCTAAAATCTCATTTGTGCTATTGATAGATGCTTCCTCCACTGGCCTACCACATCTGTTACGCCGACGACGCCAACTGTTGGACACAAAATCTCGCTTCGGCTACTTGGGCTCTCTACACCCCCTCACATGAAATGCTCCATTTGAGCAACATATGTTTGGGTTCAGCGACCAACAACCAAGCCGAATACATTGCCGTCATTGGCCTTCTGGCCGACGCCCAACATCATAGTATTCATCACCTTAGCATCTTTCTCGACTCTCAACTAGTCGTTCTCCAGCTCAACAATGTGTACCGCGTATGCGATCCTTGCCTCTTTCACAAATACCTGTAGGTTAGACTTTTATCTTGAAATTTTGATTCCATTACATTTACACATATTCCAAGACAATTGAATCAAATTACAAATAACCTAGCTAATATTGTGTTAGACTGGCATATATCACATCAAGCTACCACTACACATACATAAACATATCAACAACCTATCATAGCATATATAGATTAGAAATCATCAATACATCAACAAAACAAATGTAAACACCACATAGATCTCAAAATGTATACTCATGTATATATCGAAAGGTCCATAGTGCCATCCAAATGTTTACATACAAAAATACAAGTATCCGCAGGCCAGTGAAGCACCTCGGTACAAAATGGGCTCACCAACCTATATACAAAAAATACATCAATACATAGAGCACCAATCATAGTGCCTCTATATTCCAGATTTATGTAGGAACACAATGAAATACAGAAATACACATAAAAACAGAGATGCAGTGGAAATAAGACTTCATTTCATTAACAACAAATGACTGAAATATGCTTATAGACAGGATGGAAATAAACTAGCTAGGGCGCTAGTAGCTTATCTCTGAGAAGAGATGTGGCCGCTACTCGCATCCGTAAGTAGATGATTACAATGAGGCTATGAAGGCCCTTCTTACAATAAACGGGAATTCCAAAAGTCCTAGACATCCAAAAACCTAACCCTGGGAGATGAAGCGCCAAAAGTCATGTGGGCCCCATTTGGGTAAGTTGGTGCACCAACTTCCCGGGGTCGTAACTTTTGCATACGATCTCTGTTTTAGGCGTATGATAGCTCGTTGGAAAGATATATCCGAGGCCTACAATGCTCAAGAAAAAATACCATCGTTAGATGCTATTTTGCAATAGAAACATACCCAAAAAAACATTGTTTAGGGCCTCAAAATGGCCCCAGAAGTTCAGGACCCGAAAAAACTGCTAAAAATAGTAAACTGTGTGAAAACTGAAAAAAAGAACGAAGAAATGGTGGGGGTACAAGTGGAATAGGTGGGTGGCCACCAATATCCACCTGGATCACTCTAGAGCACCATCGCCTACCCCTCCCTCAGGCGGTGGTGGCCCACCACCACCTGACCCTCGCTCAGGTGGTGGTGGTCCACCCCCCTACCGGTCCCTCCTACCCCAGTGGTAGTTGTCCGGTCATCATAGCACCAACTACTGCTGCCCGTCGTACTATGGCCCGCCATGGCGGCAAAATCCCCACACACTGCTCCAGGATACCCTCATCATGGATGCGAGACCACATGCCCTCAGGCATGTCCTGTAACACCGCCTCCAAGCGATGGTGTATGTCCTCAAAATCTACTCTGGCAACCGTTGGAGGAGCATATGATGGCCTAGCACTAGGGTCATCAAACTGACATCTCCTTGCTGCCCTCTCTGGCTCAGCTGGTCGCGCTGCGGCGTCCTCACATCGACGTCTCTCTCCCCGCGACAGTCCCTCTAGCTCCTGATTAGCCGACGCTCTCTACAACTCCACCTCGCGCCTGCGAGGTGCCACATCTGCACATACCAACAAGCAACATATAGTATCAACATCTATATCATATACATATGTCATGCTATCTGAAAACACAAAAAACATATATATCAACATCATCAACATACCTCGACGGTCAAACACCTCCCCTGGAGGTAGCACCATGTTCGGATCCTCCCGAAAGTCAACCCTGGCATAGGGATATCACAATATCACCTGCGGAATCTACTGCCATACCTAAGCTGCCTCAACAGTAAAGAAGTGACTACCCTCGCCACCACCATGGCGAAGCAAAACAATCGACCACCGCCTTAGTCGCGGCTCTCGCGCCCCAGGTGCACCCAATAAAATCCTAGGGCGCAACATTGGCACCCTCTACAGAAACCAAGCCACCAGGATGGACCTGAAGGCAAACTCTTCAGTATCCATGGACCGACAGTGGTCCAGCTACCCTACCATCCTGGCATGCAGTGTAAGCCCCCAGGAAAAGTGCTCCCCGACCAACACTCTCCCCATCACCATCAGCTGGTCACCACTGATCCGTTGCGTCGTCAGCGACCCATAAACTCACACAATTATCGCTGCTATACAACAATGCGCTAGGGAATCCATCGCCCCAATGCTCACAATAGTACCAGACATAAATTTTGGCCCTGAACAATATCTCTGGCCAACCATTGCCAGCAGCATATCCCTCGGTAGCACTGGCTCCGCCGGTAGGGGCGTTCCCCGAAACGGGAGCCCAGTCAAAAAATATACATCTTCCACCGCAGTGAAGGCAATCTGCTCTCCCCGCACTATGAAGCAATGCAGGTCTGGACTCCACATCTGGATAAGAAACTACAGGAGATACTCCTGCACCTGTATCAATGGGCACTCAAAGAACTTTAGCAGCCCACAGGCTGCCAAAGTCGCATGTACACCTGGCTTCTCAATAGCCACGGTGTCTTGCAGCTGGGACCAATCCCACTCTCGCCAACCAATCGGCATCATGCACAAAGATCACCTGCAACCACATAAAACAGTCCTAAGTCAGCCACATGGACCATCAACAACATAAAAAAAGATAAGTTTTACACCCGTCAACCTTGCCTCTGAGGCACAGTTGTTTAACCCACAGGCACGCACACATGCTCGCCTGTTCACCCCATAGGCGCGCACGTGTGCGCGCCTATTCACTACACAGGTGCACTCTCGGGCGTGCCTATTCACTTCACAAGCGCGCTCTCAGGCACGCCTGATCACTACACAAGTGTGCTCTCAGGCACGCCTGTTCACTCTATAGGCACGCACATGTGTGCGCCTGTTCACTCTACAGGCGTGCACATGTGCATGCCTNGCGCACATAGTGCTTTCCCTTTACCCCTTTACCCGTGCTCCCATGTGCACCTATCTGGTGGGCAGGTGTGCACGTGTGCGCGCCTACTTCTTGATCGCCCACACACGTGGGGCCCACACTCATCAAACCCTCTGTACGACCCTTCGTACAACCCCTGCCCAAAAAATGAAACCCTAATTTTATGCAGGATGATCAGACCACTAACCTGAAGCTTGTTTGTCCTTTATCGGAGGCCTCATCCTCCCAGAATCTCCAAATCTCCTCTGAATTCTTCTCGTCCAATCACTATAGCAGCAAGTACAAATGAGGTGGCAATGTGGGCCCTACAGCTCTATATAGGCCTTTTTTGCCAAACTTCCACTCACCATTCCGGGAGCTCTGGGCGTCGATTTCTCTATCTGTCTTCAGCCACGGGATCAACATCCCATCATCTACATCACGATAGTCCTTGGGCCTCTTTTCATCTTGAGTCCCCGGGACGCCATTTTTTATACCCTGATCAGGTATGCATGTGCATATTCACAATTATCAAACACATGCTCATATATTCAATTCTCTTCAGATATTGTTCATGTTGGGTATTTGGTTTTCATGTGTGTAGGTACTTGGTCAACATACATCAACACAACCCCTTCAGGTATATACTCAGCACTGGCATGTAGTCATTCCCTCTGAATCTCACTTACATTTCCAGTCACACCCTCTGACATTTGCCTCTAGGATCCCCATTTCCGGCTTTGCAGTACCAACACCTCCATTTTCATCTTCGATACTATCACCCAAAAAAACATTGTTTAGGGCCTCAAAATGGCCCCGGAAGTTCAGGACCCGAAAAAACTGCTAAAAATAGTAAACAGTGTGAAAACTGAAAAACTGAAAGAAGCAATGGTGGGGGTCCAAGTGGAATAGGTGGGTGGCCACCAATACCCACCTGGATCACTCTAGAGCACCACCACCTACCCCTCCCTTAGGCAGTGGTGGCCCACCACCACCTGCCCCTCCCTCAGGTGGTGGTGGTCCACCCCCTACCAGTCCCTCCTGCCCCAGTGGTAGTCATCTGGTCATCATAGCACCAACTACTGCTTCCCGTCGTACTACGGCCCGCCATGGCGGCAGAATCCCCACACACTGCTCCAGGATACCCTCATCCTGGATGCGAGACCACATGCCCTCAGGCATGTCCTGTAACACCACCTCCAAGCGATGGTGTATGTCCTCAAAATCTACTCTGGAAGCCGCCAGAGGAGCATATGATGGCCCAACACTAGGGTCATCAAACTGGCATCTCCTCGCTGCCCTCTCCAGCTCAGCTGGTCGCGTTGCGACGTCCTCACATCGACGTCTCTCTCCCCGCGGCAGTCTCTCCGGCTCCTGATGAGTCGACGCTCTCTGCAACTCCACCTCGCGCCTGCGAGGTGCCACATATGCACATACAAACAAGCAACATATAGTATCAACATCTATATCATATACATATGTCATGCTATGTCAAAACACAAAAAACATATATATCAACATCATCAACATACCTCGACGGTCAACACCTCCCCTGCAGGTAGCACCATGTCCGGATCCTCCCAGAAGTCAACCCTGGAATAGGGGTATCACAATATCACCTGCGGCATCTACTGCCATACCTGCGCCGCCTCAACAATAAAGAAGTGACTACCCTTGCCACCACCATGGCGAAGCAAAACAGTCGACCACCGCCTTAGTCGCAACTCTCGCGCCCCAGGTGCACCCAATAAAATCCTAGGGCACAACATTGGCACCCTCTACAGAAACCAAGCCACCAGGATGGACCCGAAGGCAAACTCTTCAGTATCCATGGACTGATAGTGGTCTAGCTACCCTACCATCCTGGCATGCAGCATAAGCCCCCAGGAAAAGTGCTCACCGACCAACACTCTCCCCATCACCATCAGCTGGCCACCACTGATCCGCTGCGTCGCCAGCGACCTATAAACTCACACAATTATCGCTGCTATACAACGATGCACTAGGGAATCCATCGCTCCAATGCTCACGATATTACCAGACATAAATTTTGGCCCTGAAAAATATCTCTGGCCAACCATTGCCAGCGGCATATCCCTCAGTAGCACCGGCTCCACTGGTAGGGGCGTTCCCCGAAACGGGAGCCCAGTCAAAAAATATACATCTTCCACCGCAATGAAGGCAATATGCTCTCCCTGCACTATGAAGCAATGCAGGTCTGGACTCCACATTCGGATAAGAAACTACAGGAGATACTCCTGCACCTGTATCAATGGGCACTCAAAGAACTTCAGCAGCCCACAGGCTGCCAAAGTCGCACGTACACCTGGCTCCTCAATAGCCACGGCGTCTCGCAGTTGGGACCAATCCCACTCTCGCCAACCAATCGGCATCATGCACAAAGATCACCTGCAATCACATAAAACAGTCCAAAGTCAGCCACATGGACCATCAACAACATAAAAAAAGATAAGTTTTACACCCGTCAACCTTGCCTCCGAGGCACAGTTGGTTAACCCATAGGCACGCACACGTGCTCGCCTGTTCACCCCATAGGTGCGCACGTGTGCGTGCCTGTTCACTACACAGGTGCGCTCTCGGGCATGCCTGTTCACTTCATAGGTGTGCTCTCAGTCGCGCCTGATCACTACACAAGTGCGCTCTTTGGTGAGCCTGTTCAGCCGACAGGTGCGCACATAGTGCGTGCCCTTTACCCCTTTACTAGTGCTCCCATGTGTGCCTATCTGGTGGGTAGTTGTGCACGTGTGCGCGCCTACTTCTTGATCACCCACACATGTGGGGCCCACACTCATCAAACCCTCTGTACGACCCTTCGTACAAACCCT
>JASDQU011505412.1:1601-23133 GCA_032191745.1 Picea mariana | reverse complement strand
CATAAGAAAATTAGTCAAGTAAGCATTCAAAGGTTAACTCATATTGGAAATGAATCCCTAGAAGAACACTTGTTAAGATCTTCCTGACTCATCATCAAGATGCAACAATTTGTTAAAAGAACAACGAAGGAGTTACAACAAGAGGTGCCTACTAAAGTCTGCAGTGGAGAATTAATCGTTGAAACATCAAAATTTGACAGACTGGAGGACATAATGAAAGACTATTCTCTATGGGAGGAGTATGAAAACTAGATGCAGGATGAGAATAGCTCGTGATGATGAAATTTGTGTAACTGTCCTGGATGCCCCATTTCTCTTCTTTTGTAATATTGTTTTCGAATTAGGCATGTTAAGAGTCATTTTTTGTAAAAAGACCCAATACTCATAATTGAAGAATTAGAATGTAAACATTCCCTCCATATTATAAAAAAGGGGGATTGTCCATAAGAAAAGGATTTCGGTCTTCAAATGAGAGGAGAAATATCTTTACTGCAAGTTAATTTGAACCAGAGACATTTTCGAATATTGTGGTGTTAATGTGTATGAATGATACTATTGTGTTTATGCATGTTTATTTCTGTGGAGTATGAATGTTTGTTTATGTATTATTTCGGAATTCATTTTTATATGTTCGTAGTAGCCATGATTTTCACTTTGATTACAACGACAGTGTGATGCAGTTAGTTAATCAATTATTTTTTTCTAACTGATTATGTGGTGAAGCTTCCTTGTTACTTGTTTATAAAAATTACTTGTACACAAGTAATACAAACACTTTACTGTACTCGTGTTTTTGTTTCTCCTGATCAAGATAGGTTAGCATAGAGTAGAGTAGAAATGCATCTTAGTACCATGATCAATCATCTTAGTCAGAAGTAGTTCTTTAATATTTTAATTCATCTGAGAATAATTGGTTCTCAAATTCATATTTAGTTAGAATATTAGTTAGATTGGTAACCATGACAAAATCTGGTCAAAAACGCTATCCCAAATGAGAGTGGGTCTAATTGGGACCTACCATTGGGCATTATCCCTCATCTTCTTGACAATCCATTTGGACTGATGCAGGAGCATCGTCATCAAATCACACGTGGAGAGACAACTCAGTGCCATAAGGCACCTTTTGAATTATTGTTGAGATTCTAAAAGTTGGTGTTTCCTGCAAATCTTTTGAATGTGTTGAAAACTAAAGAAGATATAAATGATTAGAAGCTAAAATGATCACGTGAGATTTGAGAGTTTCACTCTTAGAATTTAATGTAACGGTACTTAAGTATTTGTTATATTTTACTTCGAGAAGATAGGTAGTCAGAGGAAACCGTAGGATCCCTTTGGTATAAGTTGAGGTGTTGTATGCCCAAATAAGAGGAGGGCAGATGAAGAGTGGTGGTAAATAATTGTGAGCCAAGGGTAATTTAGAGTAAGTTAGAGATGTAGAGAAAATCACAAGAGAGTGCACGAGAGAGAGAGCCGAGACTTTGTTGCAGTACAAGATTTTGTAAACATTGTAATCAGACATTTATATTAATGAAAAAGAGTTGTTTTTCTTGCATGTGGTTCTGTGTATGTCTTGTGTGCTATGAATGTATTTTGTAGATGAATATGTTAGGTTTCATCCACAGAGACAGACATAATTCTTTGTCTATGAGTTGTACAAATTGGTTCTGGGTTCTTTATGATAAATGCAAGGAGTGCATGACAAAGTACTGAGAAATCTGTGAGCCAACACAAGAGTGCATGTCTAAATTTTGTTTTGAGCTCAAAGGAGAACATGATAGGAGGGCACACCAGAATAGTTCATCGACTCAGGGAGGAGCCTCAAATTGTTTGATCACCTTAGAGGATAAACTGTGCAGAGAAAGAACAGGGACATAATTATTGAAGATTTTGTTAAGCTTTTCCAGGAGGGAAGATAATAGGGGCAAGGTGTTCACGGACCCAACACAATCTAAGTATTGGAGGAATTGAGGAAAAACCAAAGTTGTTGAACACTTTGTGTGAAAGCTTTGCAAGTGTACATTGAGCGAATGCAAGGGGTGTGTAAGTGAACCTGAAATATTAGGGGTTCAGGAGGAAGACATGTGCAAGGAATTCACCATGCCAACACTTAGACAAGTTTTGAGGAAGTCTGAAGAGTCAGATAGGCACAAGGAGTGTGCAGAGGAAAGAATTGGGTCAAGTTCGAAATCTCAGGAGGAAAAGTGTAGAATGTGATAGGAGGGCATTGAATAACCTTGAAGGAGGCAGAAGGGCCAAGACCCTTAGGATTCTGAATAATATCAAAAAATTAGAGGAGACACCAAAATCTCAGGAGGAGAAGCAAAGTCGAGCACTAGAGTAATTTATTTTGCAGGAGAAGGTTCAGGGGTCGAATCCTTTGAACACTTATATATTCTTCCAAGTCGGGAGAAATTCAAATCTCAGGAGGATGAGTGAAAACAACCATCAGATCTTCTATTGGAAGAAATCCAAACCATCAGATCAAGTTCCTGGATGAAGGAGGAGTGCACATAGGAGAAGGAATATCCTAGCCATCAGATTTGAGTGCAAAGGATTGACAACTGTTCGATCTAGAAGTAAGTGCACAAGCCTTAAGTTATTTTTAAGTGCACAGGAGAGAAAACTCGTGAAGTCCCAAAGTCCTGAAGCTAGTTGGGACTGTCCATCGTCAAGGTTGACAGGTGGTAGCAGATTCAATATTTCGCAGGAAGGAGCATTGAAATATTTGCATAGAGGGAAGACAATCTTTGCAAAGTTGCAAAGAGAGAAGAAGATATGGGTTGTTGAATCCAGAAAAGCATGTGGCATTAGATCAACATTTTTTCGATTCATTGTTTGGGAGAAACAGGGTTAGAAGGAGTGAGGACTCCTGATGGTCAAAGTCTGAAGTGGATCGCAACCATTGGTTGTTGGAGGACGCATGGCCATAGATCTCGACTGGGCAAATTCAAGGTTTGGAAGAATTAGGGTGAGCATGAACGAGGATGGCCGGAGGTTGGAATTTCAAAGAGGTCAAAGGAGGTTTAAGCTCGGGTCACAACTCAAGGTCATATGAGAAGAAGGGGCCTAGTAAAAGGAGCTAGTGTCTATGATTCAAATTTCAAGGGAGAATAGGGGCTTCACATGAGCCCATGGGTTCTCATAGGACCTGGGCCTTAGGAGAAAAGGGGCTTGTGTATAGTGGTTTTGGGTACCAGCAGGGACCCAAAGAGTCGATCCAACTTAGTATTTTGAACAATCCAAGACCGGGAGGTCGCAAAACCCACAGGAGGGGAGGGGGGATGCATCAAGTGGTATCAGAGTGGTATCGTAGGTAAAGGTGAGAAGGTGAAAAGATATAATATGATAACATCAAATGGTATCAGAGGTTTAGTTTTCTCCCTTAGAAAATAGGTGAAGGGAGGTGGATTATTGATTCTTTGTGTGGAGGATTGCTTGCAAGGAGTGTGAAAGTGAAGAAAATGGATAGCGAGGTGAGCTGGAAGGAGAAGTTGGAGATGCTCTCAGTTACAGAGTAATCCACAGACTTTCCAGGAGGGTAGGAAGGAAATGAAAATGGCTATTGAAAGCCATAGGAGAGGTTGAGAAGCCAACCTAAAGAAGAAAAGAAAAGAATATATGGGTCAGGAGCTCAAGGATATAAACAAAAAAATGGAGAGTTTGACATTAAATATGAAATAGGAGGAAAAGGTACGCTGGAGGTACAAATGGCCTCTGAAAAGGAAAACGAAATGGCCTGTCCAGAATTTGTTGGCCAAAAGGTAGCAACAAGTGTTGAGGAGGCGGTTGAGGCATGTTGAAACCCTCAGTGACATAGAGGCGAAAGTGGTTTACATATGTGAGCCAGATATTGAAAAAAGCCTTAGTGATGAGGAGGAGAAGAGATCGGTGAGAGATATTGTAAGCTTCCAGGATGGAAATGGTGAACTTCCAAGTTGCCAGGTGGGCAATGATATGAGATCAGTCGATCTCATACACTACCAAGAGAGCAGAGGAGAAATCTTATATTTCCAGGTGGGAACGGGAGAAGAAAGGAACTTAGATGAGAGTTCATATCAGCAAGGAGTGTTGATGAAGGAGAATGAGAGGTGTGTTTTGATCATTGGAGGGATTGAGATACTCCTACCAAATACCCCAACATAGGCTAGTGAAAAAAATCTAAGTGCAGTAGAATAGAAAAGAAAACCAACAAGAGTTTTCATAGAGGAGGAGAAGGAGCAGTTATTGAAGTCTTCCACAGCAGAAGAAGTAGAGAATTCAACAGAATTACACAGAATTTTCAGCCAGGGAACTAAACAGGAGATGACTGTAACACTGAAGCCTCCAGAAGAGGAGGAAAGGAAAACGACATAAATTTTGCTGATTTGTGTGAAGAAATGGAAGCCCTGGAGAGAGGGGTGATAGTGAAAAGAATGAACATCCAATAGGTTAAGTTGGAAGAAGATGGAGGAGCATACCAACTTGGGGAGTAGCTGGAGGAAGCTGTAGTCGAACTAGCACAAGAGGAGTTGACAGAAGATAACATGTCAAAGGAGATAGTTGAGCAACAATTCAGTGATGAGATTGCAAAACTAGAGTCTGTAGAAGGGTGGCAAGTTAATACCAAAGGATATGAAGGTAGGAAGGGGGATCAGGTATATCTTCCCTTTGATGTGTATGAGGAAGAGGAGTTTCAACCGAGAAGAATCCAAAGGGAGATCAAGCTAGTAGATCGGCTGGAAGAAGTCAGAGAGGAGATACAGATGTTGATGCAGGAAGAAACAAAGAAGGTAGCCAACAATAGAGAAGGATGGGACAAAAGAGAACCTGTAGGAGCAACAAGGCAGCAGGAACATCAAATCAAAGGAACAAGTGGATGACTCCAATTTCAGGTTTGGGATCCTGGAGGATATCAATAGCATAGCAGAGGGAGCCATGAGCATGAGCTCATGATTTTCCCAACAATGGAGTATGATGAAGGAGCATTTTCAGAAAATAACACGTGGAAAGACAACTCAACGCCATAGCACACCTTTTGAATTATGGTTGAGATTATAAAAGTTGTTGTTTCCTGCAAATATTTTAAACATGTTGAAAACTGAAGAAGATCTAAATGCTTGGAAGCTGAAACAATCACATGAGATTTGAGAGTTTCACTCTTAGACATTAATGTAACAGTACTTAGGTAGTTTTTAGCTTTTACTTCGAGAAGATAGGTAGTCAGAGGAAACCTTAGGAGCCCTCTATTATAAGTAAAGGTGTTGTATGCTCAAATAAGGGGAGCGAAGTTGAATATTGGTGGTAAGTCATTGTGAGCCAAGGGTAGGTTAGAGTAAGTTAGAGATGTAGATAAAAGAACAAGAGAGTGCAAGAGAGAGAGAGTCGAGACTCTATTGTAGTCTGTGATTTTGTACACATTGTACCCAGACATTTATATTAATAAAAATGAGTAGTTTTTCTAGTGTGTTGTTCTGTGTATGTCTTGTGTGTTATGGATGTATGTTGTAGATGCATGTGTTAGGTTTCATCCACAGGGATAGACAAAATTCCTTGTCTGGGAGTTGTTAGAATTGGTTATGGGTTCTTTAGGTTAAATGCAAGGAGTGCATGATAGAGCGCTGATAACTTTGTGAGCCAACGTAAGGAGTGCATGTCTAAATTCTATTTCGAGCTTAGAGGATAACGTGATAGTATGGAACACCAGAATAGTTCATCATCTTACGGAGGAGCCTCAAGGTTGTTGAACACCTTAGAGAAGAAACTGTGCATAGAAAGAACAGAAGAAAAATTACTAAACATTATTTTAAGCTATGCCAAGAGGGCAGACAATAGGTGCAAGGTGTGCATGGAGCCAACACATTCTAAGTGTTGAGGAATTGAGAAAAACCCATATTTTTTAAAAACTCCGTGGGAAAGCTCTGCAAGTGTGCATTGAGCGAATGCAAGGGGTGCGTTAGTGAACTTGAAATATTTGGGGTTCAGGAGGAAGACCTATGCAAGGAATGCACAAGGAAAACAGTAAGACAAGTGTAGAGGAAGTATGAAGAGTCATGTAGGCACATAGAGTGTGCAGAGGAATGAACTGGGTCAAGTTCGAAAGATCATGAGGAAAAGTGCAGAATGTGCCAGGAGGGCATTGGAAAACCTTGAAGGAGGTAGAAAGGATGAGACCCTTAGGATTTTGAATAAGCTCAAAAACTCAGAGGAGACAAAGCAAGGTGTGTTCCATAGATAGAGTCATTCCATTTCCAAAATCTCCGGAGGAGAAGCAGATTCGAACACTAGAGTAATTGAGTTCGCAGGAGAAGGTTTAGAGGCCTAACCCTTTGAAAACTTATAAATTATTCCAAGTCGGGAGAAATCCAAAGCTTAGAATGAGGAGTGACAACAACCGTCATATTTTTTGTTGGAAGAAATCCAAACCATCAGATGAAGGTCCTACACAAAGGAAGATCATGCACAGAAGAAGGCAGATCCTAGACGTTGGATCTGAGCACAGAGGATTGACAGTCGTTCGATCCAAAGGTAAGTGCACGAGCCTTAAATTATTTTCAAGTGAACAGGAGAGAAGACTCGTGAAGTCCTGAAGTCCTGAATCCAGTTGGGACTGTCCATCATCAAGGTTGACAGGTGGCAGCAGATTCGAGAGTTCGCGGGAAGGAGCTCTGGAAGATTTTCATAGAGGGAACACAATCTTCGTGAATTTGTGAAGAACAAAGAATATCTAGGTTGTTGAATCCAGGAAGGCATGCGACATAAGATCAGTGTTTCACCAATTTGTTTTTCGAGAGAAAAATGGGTAGGAGGAGTGAGGAGTCTCGATGGACGAAGTTTAAAGTGGATTGCAGTCGTTGGTTGTTGGAGGACGTGTGGCCATAGATCCCGATTGGGTAAATTTGTGGTTCGAAAGAATTGGGGTGAGCGTAAACGACAATGGTCAGAGGGAAAAATTCGAAAGCGGTTAGAGGAGGTTTAGGCCTGGGTCACATCCTGAGGTCATATGAGAAGAAGGGGCCTAGTAAAAGGAGCCAACACCTGTGATTCAAATTTCAAGGGAGAACATGGGCTTAATAGGAGCCTGGAGGTTCTCATAGGACCTGCACCTTAGGATAAAATGGGCCTTTGTATAGTTGTTTTGGGTACTAGAAGGGACCCAAAGAGTCGATCTGACTCAGTATTTTTAACGATCCAAGACCGAGAGGTCACAGAACCCCCAGGAGGGGAGGGGGGTTGCATCATGGACCCATCAACACCTAGGAAATATGCTAGCATGGGGTGGCCAACATATAACAGATCTTACCTATGAAGTGTAAGTGATTGAGGCTATAACATATGATTATAAGAGACATGTATTGGTGAAGAGGACAAACACAAAGAGAAATCTCACCTTGGACAATACTATAAATGTGACTACTGAGGAGACCATGTTTGATTCTAAGAAATCCAGCATAAGTAAATTGTTTGGGAATGGGATGGACTTATCTAGTTCCACCATCAATATATCCAAATAAGATGAAATATAAGAACATCCAGCCACAAGAAGAGATCTTTAACACCTCACGCATCAAGCTTGTTATCCCCAAACTTTTAGGGATAACTAAGGAGGCGAAGTCTCGAGGCCCTCAGATTGTAAACATGGAGTACCGAGAGACCACATGACTAGAAGTGTCCACTTTCACATATGGAAACCCACTTCAACACCACATTTTAGATCCATCGTCAAGGCATCCAACACACCAGCTAGATTCTGGAAGGCATTTGGGTCTTTCTCCATGTGGTACAAGTCAGGTATTGTGGCAGGTAATCACCCTAATATTTGAGGCATTTAAGCATGTTGTATTAAATATTCTTTTGATTATAGAATTCCTGCTTGGACTTTATTCCTTCCAAACTGTTTCACCTTAGTGAGTGTCATCAATTTCCTAGTAATTAATGACCAACTTTTGCAGACAAGGTCCAACTGAGTGTCCCTTGAGGTGTCATCGTACCATTCATGACCATACTTATCACTTTCCACTCAGTACATTCCCATCACATTACTCTCTTCTAGGCCTTATTATTTTAGTGACCCAAGAAGGGAATGTACCTAATTTCATGGGCAAAAGGGGATAAAGGCCCAGAGGGATGATGGATGGAAAAATATAAAAGCCTAAAATATGAACCTTCTATATGATTCACCATATAGGTCTTGAGAACAATGAACTTCTTCTCTTAAAATAATTGAGGACCTGCAAAATATCAAACACATGAAACATATCATGTTTGAATGAAATACTAACACAAGTGCATTATAATGCTTTGATGGTTACCCCTATGGAAATTTGTGGACCTCTCCTTTCAAGTGACATTGTGTTATTTCCCCCCCAAGATTTGTATTATCTATTGGGAGTGCACACATGTTTGGATCACAAATAAATTTATAAATGGAAATAAGTGGGCTTGGAAAAAATGTTGCATTGAAAATGAAGGTGTGACACACTCTCTACAAAGGCACCCATAAATGAGACAATACGATCCTTTGTATGTCATGAAACCCATTGAACTATGAAATCTAACCTGCTAGCCACCTCATCATCCACTGCATGACCTTGAAAGGGAATACTTGGGAGAATTCCTACTTGAAGGTTTTGGTCTACCCAATAGGACTTTTATGTCACCCCTCCCATACTGAAACTTGGTCAATTGTATAGAGTCTTTGATCATTTGTTTAATTTGATGAGGTAGTTTTGATGCACACGTTTAGGTACCTTTATTATTAGATGTGATTTTCACTTTTTATGATATCTTTGACTTGAGATATTTGGAGGGAATACCCATTTGTTTTGTAGGACCCTGCTTGGTGGCCAGTTTTGGGAGAACAAGCATAGCTTGGGTTTCCATGGGGAAAGAAGCCCATAGGTTGGATTCATAGGGACCACATGCCAAATGATGAATATGTGCCTTTAGATTCCTACAAGACATCATGGATGAACTCACCTAGCCCCTATCATCCAAATGACTTTTCTAGGAGGGGAAAAACATCACTCTTTGGGGCTTGACGTCACCTAGGGCTAGGGTTTGGTGGTGATGGATTTGTTTCTCATTAACTTGGAATAATTTGACTGGAGGAGGAATGAATTTAAGATAGAGACATTGGTGCATGAAGAGGATTCTCTAGAAGCCCCAACGACCTCTACCTTTTTCTCCAACGACTTGGAAAAGTGTCAAACGTCTCCTTGAGAGGGGTGACATCTTAATTAGGGTTTTAATTTATGTGCAAAGTATGAATTGTTTAGTATTATTTTTTCAAAGGGGAAAAGTACGGGTTTATTGTCCCCTTAATTTGTGTTTACCCTAAACTAAGTGGAAAAACTTTGATTAGAACATTTTTTATAAATAGATATCAACTCTATTTAATTATAACACAACTCTCCCATTGTGAGAAGTACTTGGCTGAACTTTTCACTATTCTTGAGGTTCTTGGTGTTTATCTCTTGTGAAAATAGGTTTTGGAGATATATTTTTGTTATTGCATGAGATAAGGTGGTGTGCACCTCTTGGAGACTTGCTTTCTTTCTATTGGATGGTAATTTTCTTGGTGAACTAGGGTTTTATATCTCTCTTTCTTTGAATTGGTAAGGAAAAATATGCATTGTTAGTTATTTCTTTCTATTTCTTGGTTATTTTTGGTTTAAACCCTAGGAGGAGTATGTTGGATATAGCCTCCACTAAGCTTCATTTAATTTTCTGAGTTTACAAGTCATTTTTCAAGGGTTGCTAGGAGGAATATGAGTGTGTATACCCTCCTAGACTTTACCCTTGTTTGATTAGCATACCCTAGGGAGTAAGAGTATTTACACCCCTAGGGATCTTGTTGATCCAACGTTTTTTTTAAAGAATCCATCTACCCAAATATTAAAGGAACTAATCTGATTTTTTCATTGGAGATATAAAATACTTTCCTCGGTAAACATGAAAAACAATTCAAATTGCAACAGTTAAATAATTTATTACACCGATAAATAAAAAAACCCTTTGAAAAGCAATAATTCAATGAAAAATGAGGGCTAAACAATAAGCTATTTTAGGGTTTCATTAACCAACAAAATCAGAAAATTAAGGAGCAATAAAAAACCCTAGAACCATAGATGTTTTATAATGTCCTCCATACCAACCGAGGGACATTACGGTGCAAAATACTCATAAAAAATTAAATTTATGCTAACCAAATTAATCCATTAACAACTAATTGATTTCATGTAGCTTTCAACTACAAATTAAACCATATTTAACAGGTAACGGTAACCATAAAATAGATGCATCTACAACATACCAAAATAACATGAATGCAACTTAATCATTCACACAATAACATATAAATCATTCCTAAATACACAAAGTTCATGGACAACAAATAAAATTATGAAATAACACAACAACAAGATAAAACACTTATCTTTAAACAAGAGTTGTGCAATTAGCTTCTTGGGACAGATGTTCCACCATAGATTGACTATTCCAAATATCAATAGCAAGTCACCCTTGAGATGAGGCTAGTAATACACAAAAGAGGGTGGTCTCTCATAGTCCACTCACATCTCATAAACTCACAACCCATTGATATCTTCCTACAACTATCCCTATTTTCCACCAACTCTCTTCCTTTTGATCTGCCCAAACCAAGGAATGTACCCCTTAACCAATCTCAGTCCCATGGGAATCCCATTTGTTTATCAGGATATCTTTGGCACACATAACTAGGAATATCTCAGTTGGGAACTCAAGGAAAATTTCTTCTAGGAAAACTACAAACAAACCAACAAAAAACACTTGTTGTTACAATGAAACTTGCCAAAGAGTTCACTCTTCACGCCTGATAAACCAGATCTTCAATTTCCATCCCCAAATACACTCCAATATGCTCCATATTTATCTAGAATTCACCCTCCATGGCTGCACCAACTCCAAGCTATGTTTCTTTCTCTCTACTTTCTCCTCATGCACAAAATATCCATGTGTAAAACTGCTCTCTCCACCCATACGAATTTCCTCTCTTTGTCTTGCCTTTCTTGACTCGTACTCTTCCACAAGTTGATTGTACTCAACCCCCATGTGCCCAATAACATTGGGATGTGACTACTCACACCCACCCTCTTACATGTATTCAATGATTGGTTTTGGGAAAACTCAACCATAAATGGGAAGGTTCATATACAAATAAGAAATTTAGGAAAATGGGAGGACATCATAGCTCCATATGAAAGTTGTCGTATAGAGTTTCCGTACAAGTATGTGGGTCTCAGTGGAGAAAATCATGTATTTATGTGGGTCTGCTGAAGGAAAGGTGCATACACCTTGGGAAACATGTTGGTACAGGGTCCTATAGAAGTACATGCATTGCCAAGTTTGTCTACAATGCATATTCTCTTAGTGGGCCATTTTCCCTGTTACAAGAGCCCTGATTTGAACTTAATAAAAGAATCTTGTAACTGGTTTTCCCTTCGGGGTTTTTCTAGGGAAGTTTACTTGAAAATATTGGTGTTCTTATGCATGATATTTTGGTTTCCTAGTTTATGCTTTTCCTGCATATTTAGTTGATTACTTAGTTGTGCTTTTAGTAGATAAAGTGATTTATTTTGAGAAAATTGTCGGGTGTTGGGTTGAAGTGGTAAAATACCAACATATAGGTCAATTTAAAAGGTTTTCCAATTCAATTCAATGTTCAATAGGATCCCCAAACACTAAAAATGAACAAAAATTCTAAGGTTATTGTAAAACTTGCAAGAAGATGTCAATTTAAAATTCACTCTTTTGAGATTGTGAAATTTGGAATCAATTGTATGCTTTATGTGCTTGGTTGAGCCACTAGGGAATCTCAATTGGATAATTATTTCTTGATGTTGTTATAACTTTTCATCTAAATCCATTAGGGATTCATAAACCTAATACTTTTTCATTAATAACTCACTACTCAACCATTGAAAGTTGCTAAAAGTTTGCCACATTAATCTACTAATCTCAACACATGATTTGGATGGATTTTTTTGTAAGTTTTAGTGGTTGAATTTTCTGCTGTAACAATTTGTTTTCTAAATCCATAAGGCTTCAAAAGTATCTCTGCAACAATTTTTCATTTCATCCTTGTTTCATGCCAAAGTCTTTCTCTTTCATACTCGAGCTAAACTAGTGTTTTCTAACTTGTCTCTTGCTTATTTTACTAGACTTTTGGCATCTTCATTTGCAACTATTACTATATTTTATTTGATGATTTATATTTTTTTACCACTCCAATTAGGGACAACAAGCTTAGCTTGCTTTTCCACCTAACATATTATGTGCATACTTGGATTTTATTGTGTCTTGGGCAGGTACAAATCACCCTTTGCAGGTAATAATACATATTGGAAACCATTGGCTACCTTTGAGACTCTTTTCAATCCCTTTTCACTCTCCATTATGGACCTATAGGGTGGATTTCGTTCATATCATTCCCCCTAGGGTCACTGAAATTCCCCCATTGAGGTAATTTCTTCATCTCTAAATTGACTGGAATACCTTCCTAAGGTGACAGTGGGTAGGTCTTCTCTTAGTTATCATCATTTTGTGGTTGGGTCATGATTTTCCAAACCTACAACTTATGTGATAACATTTTGGTGTTGTTTCCGAGGAGGATTTTGAATCCTCTTCCGAAGCCTAACAACACTTTGGAAAGCTATCCCAAAGCCTTTCCCTAGATTTCTTGGTGACTCCACCTAAAGGATGTTCCCTATCCACCTTTCATGAGATCTTCTTGAAGCTCATCTAGCCACTCCACCTTCCCAAGAACCCACTTTTCCCTTTTTTCCCCCTTTCCATCCTTTGATGAGCCTTAGCTTATATGGAGACTCCATTGAGGTATTATCCTAAGTAATAGAACCATTGACTCACAGGACTCACCATGGGAATTCCATAAGGTTTATCCCTCTTTTGATGTTTAGGATATTCCTGGATATCCAAACCATTTCCAAATGGAATGGAGGGAAAATTAACCCAAGTTTAATGGTGACCCAACTCTAGAAGTCACCCATGTCATCAATTATATGCAGTGTGCATCAAGTCTAAATAGATTTCTTGAAGATGTACTAATAAAATTTTTTGTATCTTCTTTGGAAACAAGTCTAAGGAATTTTCTTTCACACTCATGTGATCTAAAAAGTATCCATTCTTCTACAAATATTGTTGAGGAATTTCTATGGGCATTACAGGTCATCCATTCAGGATTTGAAATTTTTTTTCCATGAGCTTGAATATGCTCTGTGCAAAAAATATTTTCCTGTGGATGACGAGACAATAAATGAAGAATGGAAAGCCAAAGATGAAGATTCACATGTTGAATATCCAATCGATACATTTGATGAAGCTGAAGTGATTGTATTTTCCCTTCCACTTGATGAAGACATCCAAGTCTCTATGGTTTTTGACCCTCTTAAATATATTACTCTTTTCAATAACTATGGAAGTGAAGAAGTATTAAAGGATCCCTTGGATATGATAGATCCTTTTCACAAAAGGAAAACAAAGCACTCTGCATGGAAGAGTGTGATGAATAGGCAATGGAAGAGTGTGCCCATGAAGAGAAAAACAAATCCTAATGAAGCGCAACAGGTTGAGGCATCATTATCTTTTCTCTCGTTTGATGAAGTTGAGGTTTTCCAATCGTTCTCTCCTCTTTTTCAAGAAGTTGAGGAAGCAACTAGCCTCAGTAATGAAGAATTTGAATATCCCATTGAAGCTACCCCAATATTTGTTCTTCCATCACACAAAGTCAAAGAGATGGTCATTTACAGTCAAGTTGATGGTCTTATGAAAGAAACTTTGGATATGGTTGATGAGCATTTAGAAAATTTCATACAGACTGGAAGATGCAGGTGGGATTTTGGTCATCTCATTTTTTATAAAGACACCATTTATGATATTGAGGGTAGCCCTCAAGAAAAAGGGTTTGAGTTTTCATCTTCAGAGGACTACTTTTCATGCATGTATGATTCATATGTTTGGCAACTGGATGATGAAATGATTACAAATTTATTCAAGGATGACCAATCACAACATTTTCAGCATGATTTTCGGTCATCCCTTGGCACTTGTGATGCATATATTTTTTGGGATGAAAACTTATTGTATGAGGAATATCAACCACCTTGATCCTCAATTTTGGAAGAATACTAGGATGTTTCCATCTCAGAGAAATCAAAGGATCACTCTATAAAGAGGAAGTATTTTTATTTTGGATATTTTTACAAAGATTCATAGATGAAGAGGTGATGTTTTCCTGGACCTGATCCTGTCCCTTACCTCTAGTCTTCTTCTCTAAGAAACCATGCAGTCTTCTTCCGATCTCTCATCTCCTCTCAGTTTGAAACAAGTAGTGAATATTTGTGCACATATGAAGACGATCCATCTTCTACATATGGAATACCTCTTCAGAAATGGATTGATCAAGCTTATGGCTATCACTTCAAGCAAAATTTCAGGATCATCAGGATTGTGGTTTCTCTTTCTAGCAGGATTTCCTCCCTCCCACCCTTATTCATGTGTTTCATTTCATGATTCATTTTATGACTATCTATACTCATTATTTTTATGTGTTTAACTTGTCTTTGTTGTATTACATAATTAATAACACGGGAAAATACATTGATGAGATGATTAGTTGGTTGCACTGGTTATATTATTTCACCCGACATCGCCCATCCCCTAATCTTCAGGTCCCTAGGGCCCCAGGTAAGTAGGTAGGTGATTTGATTTCCTACATATTTCACATTGATTGTTCATGGTAGTTTAGTTGTATTTCATGTTTTAATTTTCATTTTTCTCTACTTGCATTATTTATTTACATCATATATACCTAAAATGCTAAAAAAAATATTTTCTAGATTAATTGTCATTTTCTTTGATTATATGGACAAAGGATGAGAGAATCCATCCTACTATTAATGAGTTTTTTGTCTTAGTGTGTGTAGGAACAATTCTACCATGAGATGATTCAATTCTCATGCACTCTACAATGAGCACATTTCCCCAAGTAGGATCCAAATGTTATCCTCAAACTTTTAGGGATAACTAAGGAGGTGATGTATTGAGGCCCTTAGATTGCATACTTGGAGTACCGAGAGACCGCATGACTAGAATTTTTCACTTGCACATATGGAAACCCACTTCACCACCACATTTTGGATCCATCATCAAGGCATCCACCACACCAACTAGCTTTTGGAAGGCATTTGGGTCTTGCTCCATGTGGTACAAGTAATATATTGTGGCAGGTAATCACCCTAATATTTGAGGAATTTAAGCATGTTGTATTAAAGATACTTTTGATTAAAGAACACCTGCTTGGAATTTATGCCTTTGACCATATTTCACCTTGGTGAGTGTCATCAATTTCCTAGTAACTGGCCAAATTTTGGGGAAGAGGTGCAACTGGGGGTGCCTTGAGGGGTCATCGTACCATTCACAACCATACTTATCACTTTCCACTCATTACATTCCCATCACATTACCCTCTTCTAGGACTTATGATTTTAGTGACCCAAGAAGGGAATGTACCTTGTTTCATGGGAAGAAGGGGCTAAAGGCCCAGAGGGACGATGGACGAAAAAAGATAAAATCCTAAAATATGAACCTTCTATATGGTTTCCTAGATAGGTCTTGAGAACCATGAACTTCTTCTCTTAAAAGAATTGAACTGGAAAATATCAAACAAATAATAAATATCCCGCTTGAATGAAAGGCTAACACAAGTGTGTTATAACTCTTTGATGGTTACCCCTATGGAACTTTGTGGACCTCTTCTTTCAAGTGACACTATGTTACTTCCCACCCCTAGTTTTGTATTATCTATTGGGAGTGCACATGTGTTTATATCATAAATTAATTAATAAATGGAAATAAATGTTCTTGGAAAAAAGGTTTCATTGAAAACGAAGGTGCGACACACCCTCTACAAAGGCACCCATAAATGAGACAATACGGGCCCTTGTATGTCATGAAACACATTGACCTATGAATTCCAACCCCTTATCCACCTCATCATCCACTGCATGACCTTGAAGGGGCATCCCTACTTGAAGGTTTTGGTCTACCCAATAGGACTTTTATAGCACCCCTTGCATACATAAACTTGGTCAATTGTATAGAGTCTTTGAGAATTTGTTTAATTTGATGAGGTATTTTTGATGAAAAGGTATAGGTGGCTTGCTTATTAAATGTGGTTTTCACTTTCCATGATATCTTTGACTTGATATATTTGGAGGGTGTACCCATTTGTTTTGCAAGACCCTGCTTGGTAGCCAGTTTTGGGAGAACAAGTCTAGCTTGGGCTTCCATGGGGAAATAATCCCACAGGTTGAATGCCTAGGGATCACATGTCAGATGATGAAGAAGTTCCTTTGGAGGCCTAAAAGACATCATGGATGACCTCACCTGTCCTTTATCACCCAAATTAATTTCCTAGGAGGGGAAAACATCACTCTTTGGGGATTGACGTCACCTAGGGCTAGGGTTTGTTGGTGATGGATTTGTTTCTCATTGAAACTTGGAATGATTTGAATTGAGGAGGCATGAATTGAAGGAAGAGAACTTGGCTCATGAATAGGAGTCTCTAGAAGTCCCAACAACTTCCACCTTTTTCTCCAACAACTTGCAAAAGTGTCAAAAAATATCCCTAAGAGGGGTGTCATCTTACTTAGGGTTTTACTTTATGTCCAAAGTATGAATTGTTTAGTATTATTTGTGTAAAGGGGAAACTTATGGGTTTTTTGTCCCCTTAATTTTTTTTACCCTAATCTAAGTGGAAAAACTATGATTAGAACATTTTGTATAAATAGAGATCAACTCTTTTTCATTATAACATACCTCTCCCATTATGAGAAGTACTTGGCTAAAAGTTTCAATATTTTGGAGGTTCTTGGTGTTTATATCTTGTGAAAAGTATTTTTGGTGTTATCTCTTGGTTATTGGATGAGATAAGGTGGTGCTCACCTCTTGGAGACTTGCCTTATTGCTATTGGATGGTAATTTGCTTGGTGAACTAGGGTTTGATCTCTCTCTCTCTCTCTCTCTCTCTCTCTCTCTTGGAATTGGTAAGGAAAAATATGCATTGTTAGTTATTTATTTCTCTTTCTTGGTTATTGTTGGCTTAAACCCTAGGATGAGTATGTTTGATACATCCTTCACTAAGCTTCATTTAATTTTATAAGTTTACAAGTCATTTTGCAAGGGTTGCTAGGAGGAATACAAGTGTGTATACCCTCTTATACTTTACCCTAGTTTGATTAACCTACCCTAGGGAGTAAGAGTATTTACACCCCTAAAGATCTGTTGATACAACTTGTTTTTTAAAGACTCCATTCACCCAAATATTAAAGGAACTAATATTATTTTTGCATTGGAGATATAAAATACTTTCCTCGGTAAATGTGAAATATCACTCTTTTGAGATTGTCAAATTTTGAATCAATTCTATGCTTTATGTGCTTGGTTGAGCCACTAGGGTGTCTCAATTGAATAATTATTTATTTATTTTGTTATAAATTTTCATCTACATCCATTAGGGCTGCAAAAACCCTAATACATTTTCATTAATAACTCACTACTCAACTATTGATAGTTGATAAAAGTTTGCCACATTAATCTACTAATCTCAACACATGATTTACATGGATTTTTTTGTAAGTTTTTGTGGCTGATTTCTCTTCTACAAAAATTTGTTTTCTACAGCCATAAGGCTGCAAAAGTATCTTTGCAACACTTTTTAATTTCATTCTTGTATCATGCCAAAGTCTTTCTCTTTCATACTCGAGCTAAACTAGTGTTTGCTAGCTTGTCTCTTGCTTATTTTACAAGAACTTTGGAATCTTCATTTGTATCTATTACTATATTTTGTTTTCTGATATATATTTGTTTACTAATGCAATTAGGGACATAAAGATTAACCTTCTTGTATACCTAACATATTATGTGCATACTTGGATTTTATTGTGTCTTAGGTAGATACAAATCATCCTTTGCAGGTACTCATACATCTTCGAAACCATTGGTTATCATCAAGACTCGTTTCAATCCCTTTCCAATCTCCATAATTTACGTATAGGGGGAATTTCCTTCATCTCTTCACTTTCTATAATATTCCAGATATAAAAAGTATGCATAACAGAAATAAAATGCTAGAGATGGAAGATAAACAACAATATAACGAGAACAACACCGCAATAACACTGAAATGATATCAAAATAACACCAGAAAGAACACTTTGATTCTGAAAGCAATGTTCACAGGCCTCTTCGAGGGGGAAAGCTCCATCCGAGAAGAGTTCTATTACAATAATATCCAAGCTAGGGTTCTCAAACCCTCGACTCCTATTTATACTAAATATGTCTATCAAAAGAACCATCTAGAGGAAGATCCTTCTAGAAGCAGAAGATTCTATTAGGTCTTCTTACATTCGACTTATTCTACTTTATTGAAAGGACTTATTAATATTGACCTTTATTACATCCTAATATATTGTTCTACCTATGTGCAGGTTAGGTCCCTAACATGTCCTCCCCCTTAAAAATATCCTTGTCCTCAAGGCTTGAGATGTGGAAATTGCAGCATAATGGTAGCTGGTTCCCAAGTGGCATCTGTTGGAGTTGTATCTTTCCACTGGACTAACACTTCCTTGATGGCTCTCTAACGCAAGGAATGTTCACGCTGGTCCAAAAATGCTTGTGGATGTAGCCAAATGGATCCTTTTTCGTCCAACTCGGGAAGGTTGGTTTGAATTTGGCACTTAATTCCAATCACCTTATTTAAGCATGAAACATGAAAAAGAAGATGTAGCTTAGAATGACTGGGCAAAGCTAACTGATAGACCACATGTCCCACATGCTTGAGAATGGTATAAGGACCATAAAATTTGGGTACCAACTTATGACAATGCTCGACCTTGAGGGAATTTTTCTTGTAAGGTTGCAGTAGAAGAAACACCTAATCCCCTTCTACAAATTGACGTTCAAAGCGACCTTGATTTTC
This sequence comes from Picea mariana, assembly GCA_032191745.1. Lineage (NCBI taxonomy): Eukaryota > Viridiplantae > Streptophyta > Pinopsida > Pinales > Pinaceae > Picea > Picea mariana. Next base: position 4,118 of record JASDQU011505412.1, on the reverse strand, counting down.
TTATTGCTTCATGTGATTCTGTGCCATGACCAAATTATCTTTGAGGGTACAGAGAATAGCCTCTCGAACTATAAGCATTTGGTCAACCGCCTAGACCTTAAAGACACCAGGTAAGTATGAAAGAACTGAAGGTGGCTTTTTTCCATATACTTCTTCAAAAGGAGTCATGCATGTAGCTATATGGTATGAAGTGTTGTACCACCATTCAGCTAGGGGTAACCAGTAAGCCCTTTGATTTTTCTTTTCCGAGGCAAAACACCTCAAATATGTTTCCAAACACTTGTTGAAAAATTCAGTTTGACCATGAGTCTGGGGATGGTAAGTTGTGCTAAGATGCAATTGGGTGCCTTGTAGCTTGAAAAATTCTTGCCAAAAATTGCTGGTGAAAGTTGGGTCGCAATAAAAAACAATAGAATGTGGCATGCCATGAAGCTTGAAGACCTGATCCATGAAAATTTGAGCCACAGTGGATGTGGTAAATGGGTGTTTAAGAGAACATAAATGAGCATACTTGGAAAGGCGATCGACAACAACCATGATGACTGATTTATTTCCGGATTTGGGTAAGCCTATAATAAAATCCATAGAGATATCCCTCCAAATAGAAGGTGGAATCGGAAGCAGTTGTAGTGTGCTAGAAGATTTGACTCTTTCTCCCTTGTTGCATTAACACACATAACATTCAACGACAAAATTACTAATGTCTTGTTTCATACCATCCCAGAAAAAAGAACGTTTGACCTTGTCATAGGTTTTGGTAAACCCGGGGTGCCCAGTTGTGGGTGTAGCATGAAGCTCAGAAAGTACCATGGATTTAATTTTTGATTGTTTACTTAAATATAAATTGCCTTTGTATCGAAGTTCATCATGGAGCCAAGAGTACCCTGGGGAAACTAGCGCATTGGACTGCAATTGTTGTATCAGATGCAAACTTTTGGGATCATGTAGCCATTCCCAGCGAATGGCTTGGAGCCAATCTGGTATAATGAAGGAGAGAGAAAAAAAGGATCCTTCATCTTCATATATTCGAGAAAGTGCATCCGCAACCACATTGTATTTGCCTTTCTTGTAAATGATCTCATAATCATATCCAAAGTGCGTAGTCACCCATTTTTTGTTTCTCTAGGGAGGAAATGCATTGTTCCAAAAAATAATTGAGGCTTTGATGGTCTGTCTTAATTTGGAAGAATTTCCCCAATAGATAAGGGTGCCACAGTTCAACAACATGCAGAATAAATAAAATTTCCTTTTCATAGATTGATTTGCCCAGATTTCATTTAGACAGTTGCTTGCTGGTAAAGGCCAAAGGCCGACCCTCTTGCATAAAGACAACACCAATTTCTTTCCCTAAAACATCACATTCCAGGACAAAGGTATTTTTGAAATCAGGATGGGCTAGGGCTTGAGTGGTACACATGCCATCTTCAAGGTTTGAAAATATTGAGCAACTGCTGGAGTCCAAGTGAAAGATTTATTTTTTAGGAGTGTAGTGAGAGGTGCTGCAACGTTTCCATAATTCTTAACAAAATTGCGATAATAACCTTTTAAGCCCAGAAATCCACACAAGATTTTGAGAGTCTTTGGGTGAGGAAAGTCTTTCATAGCTTCAATATTTTTAGGATCCACCCTGACGTCATCCTTCCCAACCATATGACCCAAGTATTCGACTTCTAAGGCGCCAAAATCACATTTAGACTGTTTCAGAAAAAGTTGGTGTTGAGAAAGTAGATGGAGAACTCGATCCACATGAGAAAGATGGTCTATCCAAGTTTTTCTATAGATGAGAATATCATCAAAGAAAAATAAGACAAAATGACAAAGAAAAGGATGGAAGACATGATTCATGAGGCTTTGGAAGGTGGAGGGGGCATTAAACAAGCCAACGGGCATGACCAAAAACTCATAGTGGCCCTCATGATTTCCAAAGGCAGTCTTAGGAATGTCTACCTCTTTCATACGTATCTGGTGGTAGCCAGAACAAAGATCAAGTTTAGTAAAGAACTGGGCACCACTCAATTCATTCAAGAGGTCATCAATGATAGGAATGGGAAATTTGTCTTTAATGGTAAGTTTGTTGAGGGCATGGAATTCAGGACACATTCGCAAAGAACCTTCTTTCTTCAGGACCATGACCATAGAAGAAGAGTAGGGGCTCGTACTAGGGTGGATAATGCCTGCGTCAAGGAGTTCTTGAACCATTTTCTCAATTTCATTTTTTTGGGAAAAGGGGTGACGATACAGATGGATATTGGGAGGAAGGATTCCTAGTACAAGGGGAATGGAATGTGTTAAGAACCAAACATCAATATAGCATAGAAACACCTCAGGAAAAGTAGTCAATGCCTTGAAAAAAAGATAATTTCAGATAATAAGCCTCTTCGAGGGGGCAACCTCCTTTTACCCCACTTAAATGTTCAAGTACAAGATGATTCAAAATGAAAATGTCTCCTTGGTATATATAGGAGACTAGGAGGTATAATTACAACTAATGGCCTAAAGCTGACATAAATAAAATAA
>JASDQU011505411.1:0-15924 GCA_032191745.1 Picea mariana | reverse complement strand
AAATTCAACTAAACACTGTTTAGTGATAGTTACCTGATGTCCTTTTTGTAGCCACGAAACTATGTATGGGCTTGGATGATCAATCGTCTCTAGCTCTAGTTTTTCTACCATCTCTGTAGAAATGAGATTATCTATGCTACCATTGTCCATAATGACCTTGCATACCCTATCCTTTGTTTTGCAAGCATTCCGAAAAAGTATGTTTCATTGGACTGAACTCTCCACCTCCTTCTTTGGTGTCAAAAGAGATTTTTGCATCATCAGCGATCTTCCGCCTTCATCATATTCTACCTCAACATTCCACCTCTGTGCTTCGACGATGTGAGTCTCACCTCCTTCTTTCTTTTTGTCTGGACACTCATAAGACTTGTGCTCATTATTTCCACATGTGAAGCATGTTATCACTCCACCTCTTCATCTTCCTCTACCTCTGGTACAAGGAAAAATATTATTATCAACATAATCTCCTCTCTGTTCAATATGATGCCCTCTCTGTTCAACATTTTTCCCTCATTGTGAGCTTCCACCTCTCTCAGTTCCAGTCTGAGGTTTCTTCCAGTCCTCCTTAGTTTTCTGATTTTTATCCTAGGCAATTGATTTTCCTTTGGGATGACTTCGGCCTTGGCCTCTTTGACCCTGCTTTCGGCTCAACTTCTCTTCTACCTTTAGAGCCATATAATAAGCATCCTCCACTGTTCAGATGGTTATCATGCTCATCTCATCCTAAATGTCATATCTCAGGACATTCATGTACCTGGCAACTTTTTCATCATCGCTTTCTCGATGACTTGCCCTGATGTTCATCCTATAGAATTCTTTAGTGTATTACTTCACTGTCATCACCTTCTTTCTCAAGTTTCTCAAGTTTTGCATTCCTCGAAACAGAGAAATTTGATAATCTCTAGGGATGGATTTCACCTTCATCTTTGTGATCATTATGTCCCATCTCTTGATCATCTGCTTGCCTTTGCAGCGTATGTCATCTTGTAGCTCATCCCACCACAATGTTGCATGTCCCTTCAATATTGTGACAACATGTTTGACCTTCTTGTGCTCTTCAACATCTTCATAGTCAAAATATGTGTCCAGATCTCTAATCCAGTCTAGAAGCTCCTCTACATCAAAGTTTCCCTCATAAATTGGAATGTCCATTTTCTCTCTTGCATCCATTCTTGCAATAGCCCTAATCAAGCATTCATTTGCTGCATCTTTGACTGCAACTTCTTCTTCTTCATGTTCAGCCTCAATTTCACTTTTGGAATCACTAAGATCCACAACACTGACTGTACGCCTCTGTGTTGTCTCCATGTCTTAAATTCTGGCACATAGCTCAAACATCTATGGCTGGATCAGGCATCTGCCTACCATTTCTTCTCAGCATTTCCCTGTCCTCTGTTGGATCAGGCGTTTTCCTGTCCCTTCTTCTTGGGGGCATGGTAAATTCTCCTTTTCCCTGCTACAGAAAGTAAAGAAACCTTTCTAAGCTCCATTACCAAACCTGGCATAGCCTCCCCAACCCGTAGGTCAGAATTCCATGCACACAAGATATTTCCTCTTCCTCTGGCCCAAAGAGCTCTCAACAATTGGCTCCTCTATTTCCCTTCCAAGAAATCTACACCCACAAATAACCTCGAGAAATTTCCATTTTTATACTTTCGGAGATCGGACTTTACGATTTCGTGATCCGATGGTCAAGTGCCTTGTCTCTCAATCTCCGAAACCCAAAAACATTCAACACTTGACCCTTCCCTTGCCAATTTCAGATTTCTCCTGATCGCAATTTCGGGAGTTGCAATGTCAAGCAACTCATCCCCTCGACTCTTGAAACCCGATTTACCGAAACTCCAATGCGCTTGCATGTTTGACCTTTCAACAACCCTTCATTCCATTAGGACTTCAGACTTCACAATTTCACGAATCCTGATGCAAAGATTTTCAGGACTTCCACTCACAAAAACCCTGAAATAGAAATCCTCGGTTAAATCCAATGGTTCCTATTGGCTTAAATCTACGGCTCTACTTCTCTTGAGCTTGAACCCTTCAAAATAACTCACTGTAATTCCCCTACTCCTCTATGAGATCTGGTAGCTCACAGGACTTTGCGAATTCTCCACAGAGAATTCCAACCATCCATCTCTTCCCATCACAAGGACTTTCTACAACTTTTTACCAAGTGGTCTTCCCACGGTACTCAACTAGCTGCGACGCAAACTTGCAATGCCTTCTCACTATTCTAATGCACAACTTCCTATGCCTCCTTCGACAACTGTGGAGACTCTATCCCTTATGAGATTTTTTCAACTCTGAGTCTTGAAGACAACTGCATGCATTCCTTGTAGCAAATTCCTTAATTACTCCAAGGAATTGGAATCCGTCGGCTCTGCACACTCACTGCAACAACAGTCTCTCAATACTTCATTTAGGTTACAAAACCTAAAACTCTACTTGGCCTGTGCACACCTTTCACAACTCCTGTGCCTAGCTGTACTTCTGAGGAAATGAGAACAAAAGCTATCTTATCTGAGCTTTTAGAGACAAACCTCTGAACTATTTGTCAACACACTCCTTGCAAACAATTCAACTGCACTCCTTGCAGGAAATCTTGCTCAAATAGAGAAACAATTGAAACTCATTTCCCTTACTCTCTCTCTCTCTCTCAGATTTCAAACATTCAACAAGAAATCATTCATACATAGCATAAAGGCAATTGCATGATAGAAAGAGTAAAACCATGAACATACAATTTAGCATACCCATACAAGAAACAAATAATAATAATAATAATAATCTATTTTTAAGGTCACGACTAAGCCAACACACCAAATTGGTGTATGAGACCCCCTTGTTTGTGGGACAAGGGACCCCCCTCCGCCCAATGATTTGACTGGTAAAGTCTATGAAGGTATACATACCCTACCCCCCTCTGGATTTGAACCTGTGACCTCTTAAGAGGAAACACACGTTCTTAACCATTAGGCCCACTCAGGCTGTATTAATAANCTTCTAGATTTGAACTTGTGACCTCTTAAGAGAAAACACATGTTCTTAACCATTAGGCCCACTCAAGCTGTATGAATCTGAATTAAGACTTCTTCTATTAACTCAAATCTCTATACATGGGTGTTTTTCAAACACAGTTTCTCTATTCTAACACTGTATGCTCTTCTTTTTGGTAATGTTCTTCACTACTATACAATAATACAATGAGGGTGTCTATATCCGTTTTCCATGTGCTCCTAAAATTATCTAATATAGGAATTCAATTCTACCTACTTGCATTAACTATCATAAATTCCTTCTACCTACTAAGGACGAGAGAGGATCGCTCAAGGTCCATTTACATTTTACAAGTGTGCCTCCACTTGATGGCTTCATTAATGTTTTAAGACATTTTCAAAATTTGTGTTGGGTGCTTTTCCAGCTGTCTTTTATCCCCGCGTTGGCTCGCTTGAGATGCTCCTGCATCAGATATTTCCAACATTAAATAAAAAATAGCATCCTCATAACCTTCGGAGGTCGAATACCATCTCCTCCATTGGATTCTAAACCTTGGAGATAGGTAGCAACAATCAAAGAGACAAAAATCCAACAATCTGCTAATTTTTAGGAATTTGTTTCAAGTCATTAATAAAATGTCTCCACCTCATTGCATGATGCCTTTGCTAGAGATAAATATTAGGTGCATGTTTCCATTGAAATCTAACTGATCCTTGAGAAGCCATTTGAATCCTCCTTAACAGGTGGAAACCTCCCAACAAGGCAAATATCAAAACCGTGATTTCTTTAGGTATCAAAACTATTTTAGGTAGAGTCATTGTAAAATAGTTGGTAGCACCACTTATATGTCTAATATATCTCAAACCATAACATATTTTGAAAACCTGGGAGAGGTTTTTATTATTTGGAATGTTATAAACAAACAATTCCTCCATTTTTCAAAAATACCTACTCAATTGTTCACAATCAAAGATTTAAATTAATGACTCAAAACTGGCAGAATAACTCTGCATAATTCAGCCTCTGCCAGAATTTCGGTAGCGCCTTTAGGTATTTCCTATCTATGTGTTTGCATGAAATTCAGTAGTGTAAATGTTGGCATGTTTTAAGACAAAGGTAGAGTATGCATGTTTGTCATTGATGGCAAATATCAGCATGATCATATGGCAAAGATTAGCACGATCAATAGTGTAGAGATAATGGCAAGATCAGTAGTGTAAGCTCAGAAGGAGGAAAATAGTCAAAGCACGATAAAGGTTTCTTTTAGGAGTTTTGTAGATTAGGAAATACAAAGGAAAGAGGTTCGAACTCGAAATATGTGAACTCACGATAACAATCCNCATGATAAAGGCCTGTGAAGTTGCGAAATCAAGATAATATCTTGATCGTTGATCCAAGAGAGACATGTGGTGAGGGATTAACGTTTTGTTGATTGGAAAGTCAAAGCAGAGAAGTGCTTGTTTGATAGGCGAGTGGTCATATCTCGTGGTCACATTGTCGAGAGCTGGAGAGAAGAGCTAGAGAAGCCAATCTCTATTTCGGATTTTGTGACATGGAGAGTCGAGAGGACTCATCACAGAATACCTGAGATGTGAAAGTGTGAAATGCATTTTCGAATAAGGCTGTGGTCAGATCCAGTGGTTACATCTGTGGAATATGGAGGAAGAAGATAGCAGTGTTAATCTCCATCTCAGAGTCTCGATGGTCACGACTTGGAGTATTGAGAACCTTCATCATAGGAATCACGATATGCGAGATCACGATGAGAGCTAGACTGTCGGATCATTGGAGATATCAACCGTTGATCAGGCTTGATAAAGTTCATAAGTTCATGAAATATGAAGCGCCTTTTGGCATAGCCTGTGGTCACCATCGGTGGTCACATGAGGGGAAGAAGCTAGCGGTGCTAAGCTCCATCTCAGAGTTTCAGCGATCGTGACTTGGAGTGTCGAGACCTTTCATCACACGAATGGTGAGATGCGAAATCATGAAATTCAAATTCTGTTTAGTGCTCAGTCACAGCTAGTGGGCATATGAGATAAATGCAAAATACTGTGGATTTAATCCAATGGTACTGGTTAATTGGAAACATGATCGAAGGGTTATTGTTTCACCTCACAGGTAATCGATTAGTTACAATTCAGTTAGCAGAACTGAATCATGATTCTTGGACGGTTGGCGATTCAGTTGCTGATGCGTTTTCGTGGAGATTCAAGGTGTAACTGAATAGGTGGTATAGGATAAAATGGAGATGCAATGATTGGGGAAGGTTGGTTGTTCTGAATGAAAAATGAGTTGAACTATAAGAAATGGAAAATTACAGTATGCACAGTGTGAGACCGATAATATGCGCAATGTGAGATAAAACTTAGAGATGAGTAACAAATGAGGAATAGAGAGAAGCAAGAGAATAATTGCATAAAAAATTGAAGCAGAGCAGAATTGCAGAACAGATAGAGGAAGAGAAGAATTTCAGAACATCTTGAAGTAGAGTAGAATTGAAAAACAGATAGAGGAAGAGAAGAATTCCAGAATAGTTAGAAGAAGACAAGATTTATAGAACATAGAAGAAATGGTAAGAATCAATTTATCTGTGTTGTTGGTTATTCAATCATTTATTTATAATCAGGGATGTAGGGTGGTTCTAGGGACGACTATAGTCCTCTGATATTCGAGTTGGTTCTTGAATATTGGGAGTTGTTGCTTCCATCTAGTTGTGGCTAGAAAACAGGGTGGTAGGGTGGTGCTTGGGAAAACACATAATTTTCTATATGCAAGTTGGTGCTTGTATAAGTGGAAGTAGGTGATTCCCTCTAGTCGATGTTGTTATCACTCAAAGAAAATCCTTAGAGTTGTAGGGTAAGGATGCCTAGTAACTTAAACATAATGTGTAGCTATGCTTGGAACAATGGGGTCTTTAATGATCAATGTAATATACAACTCATCATACATCTAAAGGAGGGGATGAAGAACACTAATCTTGATTGCCAAATACAGTTGGGTGTAAGGCTTAATACAAGATAGAAAGAAAATCCTTCACTTTAAATCTATGAGGTCAATAAAGAGATAACGGTTTTCATAAGATAAGATAAACTGAAATGAAGTACAAAAATGGAAACATGGATATTTCTGATATTGAAAACGAAAGGGGACTACAATTTTATTATATCATAAGAGTCTATACAGTAGCACAAAAATGTATCCCAGTTTGAACCTCGAATCTGTATTAAGTCTGTAGCTTTATAGCTTCACATCAAAGTCTTCAGATCCTAAAATAGTGGATCTAATTTTCTAAAAACAGAAAGTAAACTAGATTTACAAAAAACTAGGAAGAGATCCTCAAGATGAGGTCAATCTCTATCTTTTGGTCTTCAAACATTGGTTGAAAGTAGATGAAGTGTAGCCTAGCCTTCCAAGGCTCTTTGATCTGTTCCTCTGAAAGTGGAATTCGAATTTGATGATGTGTGCCAAAAATCCTAAAATTATATATTTTAAAATGAGGCCAAATTTGTTTGAACAACCTCTCTCTGAGCTTATCTCACACAAGTAGCATTTAAATCTAACTTGATAATTCACCACCTATCTATTCCAAGAGGTTTCATCTCTTTCTGGCTCAAAAATTTCTGATCTGGGTGAAATTTCGAGTATTCTGGTCATTGCAGGCTTTCACCAACTAATTTACCCAAAAATCCACTCCTTAGCTGGTGAAAGGCGGAGCTTTCACCAGCTAACTAGAAAAATTCAAGACGGGTTAGCTGGTGAAAGCGTAAATTTTTTCAAAATCAAATTTCTCGGTCATGGAGAGTCCATGTTGCATGCTTGAATAGTCGATCGACATCTACAAATCCTAAGCTTTCAAATGGTGTTGTCAAATCTTCATTTGGAGCCAAGGAAGCTAGTCAAATATTCCCTACAATATTAAACATCATTCTTTCGAAAATGCCAGTGCATTTTTTATCGCTAACATCTGGCTCCAACTGGGATGGATACCTCTATGTGAGGTTTCCAACAACCTAGCAGACCTTGTGCCTTTAGTATTGGGCATGGAGTCATTCAGCCTTTATAATTTAGCATCTGGATATTTTCCAAAGTTTGTTGTTGTCTTTCCCATTTTTCAAAGAGCATCATTGTACTTTATGATCCAATGTCCATCTCTATTTTGATCTCCATATCAATGTAAGTTGTTCAGTCATGTCATTTCCTTGAAAGGAATCTGGAAGAATATTTTCAAGAGATAACCGATCCATATTGAATTGGAAGACTGAGCCATCCACCTAGGTCCTCTGAAATAAAATGTACCAAAACCAAATATATATTACCACAAATATGGATATTGGCTACCTAGCCATGATGAGATCAGATATCTTCTTCCTCCTATAAGCCCATGGCTCAAAACCTTGTTAATGAAAGCACACTTCCACCCTCCAAATCCCGCATATGAACAGTACAATCCATACTGCTTGATACCAATACTTGTCTACTTTGTGCTCCTTTGCAGTAAGCATCATATTATGTGTTGAAATTTTAGTTGACCATCTTTAACCTTTAGTCCCAAAACCTCCACGAATATTTGATGCTATGCCGATAAGCCTTTCAAGGTTTTTTAATGACTCTTGAAGAAGATGGAATTCGAATTTTCCATGTTTGGAAAACCCCTAATTCAATGCCCCCAAAATAGGTGCCAAATCAACTTGAAAATCTCCTCCAACTGCTTTGCACCAAAAGTGGATCTTAGATTGGACATTATAATTCAATATCTATCTTTAGAAAGAGTTTTCAAGAGATTTGGCTGAGTAAAACTTCGATCTGAGCAAAAATACACCTACGCTGCCTGTCTCAGGTTTCACCAGCTATTTTTCCTTGAGGTTTTCTAATTAGCTGATGAAAGCTCTGTGTTTCAACAACTAATTGGTTAAAATTCCATCTTCTACGCTGGTGAAAGTTCTGTCTTGGTCAAATAGCACAGAAATAAACATTTTATGTTGCCATGTATAATCTCAAGTATTCATGAGCTAGCCACAAGCTGTAACTTGGAATCTTACATGAAATTTTTGCTAGCCTCTTGTTCCCACAGCTGTAGTTCCAGCTGAAATGTTGTGATCTGCACTACCATTGGCTGAAGTATTTATTTGATTCATTTGAAACAAATTTCCTTTATGAGGTCTGTTTTTCGTCACTCTGATTTCCAGAGCTTTATTTGGTAGCCCAATTACACTGAATCGGTCTACTCCCAAGAGTTTTTCATGTCATCTGATTTATTGCATTATCAACATCTTGATGATTTCTAAAGGAAGCAAAGACAAATCCCCTTGACTTGCCATATTTTGATCCTACATAACCCTTGCATCTGAACAACCTGTATAAATAGAAAAACAAGCAAAGAGAGCTACATCTGTAAACTTTGGGCTGAGATCGCCAACAAAAATGTTGGAGTGACCTGTTGTGTCTTCTCAGGTTTCTTTTTGACTTCTTGACTCTTGTCATAAAGATCAACATTTCTATCCAATATTTGTGCATTTTTAACTTGACTTGTTTCTCCGAACGTTTCAAGTTGTACAACTCTTTGAACAACTAATGTGTTCCTCAAATCCAGGAGATATGTCTGCAATTAGTGAACAGATAGGTCAAGGGTCACAGGGTATGACTCAACAAAGGAATTGTGACTCAATGAACAGAGTTAGATATTAGGTAATCAAACTGAAATAGTGAGTTGGTTGAGATAATAGACTCTAATTCGATAGATAAAACTGTAACTCAGCAATTAGGAGTAATTTTAGGCAATAAAAAATGAGTCAAGGTTTCAACTTATTAATTAACTCAACAACCAAATATGTAATTAAGAGCGCAATTGAAAGCTGAAGATACGACGCAAAGTTTGGGTATATGACTCAATTTGAGTGACAGGTGTATGATCAAGGATAAATCAATGATAAATAGTAGGACTTAGATTTCTAGTATGAAAACCTGGGATGCAGAGTGATTATAGGTAACTCTAGTCAATTTAGGCAGAATTTAAGCATGAACATGACTTATCAAAGAACTGTGACTCAATCAAATAGTAAATGAGTTTTGAGCTTAGAGTAATTCAAGTATTAATCACATAGAATCGAGACTGATGTTGGATGTTAACTGAATCCACACCTAGATGATGAATTTGCCAAACTTTTGACCATTCTTCAGCCACCTTGAACGGATCTGGAATTGTAATTATGCGCCTGTATGAGGAACTTTTTACAAACTAGAAAATTAGATGAAGATGCACATGATATAGGGTATAGTATTTTTGAATCCATACAATCATTAGTACAACCAACAATCATTCCTTGAAAGTCATAATCTAGAGAATTAGAAAAAGAGAGATTTTTATCCACATCTTCATTCACAATTTCACCTTCAATTGAAATTTCACATAATTCATCATATGAAGAATACTCTACTTCCTGTTGTCCCACTTTGAAAATGAATAGTCTCTGCAAATCTAGTTTCTCATGGCTGCTACAAATTCCTTCTATCAACAAATGTGAAAGTTGTGGACTGTTTTCCATAATCTGCAAATCTACAAAACATGAGCTACCCTCAGTATCTATTATAGATCCAAGACTGTCACCATTGATACCATACTATGGATCAACAATTCCTTGACCATAATAAGAGATATCTTCAATTGATGTGTATTCTTGTTCTTGGATATCAGAATATTCAAAAGAGACATGTTTATCTTCACGAGTATTTGGATCTTTATTCAATAAATAAAACTCATGACAACATTGAGGATAGAGAAGGTCATCTAGAAAATGGTCTTTACAAAACACATGGAAGGCAGCATGAAAATCAGCCAGAGAGCTGACACTTGCACTTGGAAGAGACGGACACCAGTCAAGAGCAATCCCTTCTAATGAAAATTTGAAAAGATTAATTTGAACATCCTCATGTACAATTTCAAGCCGGTCAATAAAGTCATGGAAATCCAGCAAATGTTCAGCTGACACTTCCCACTTCTCTCCACAAAATATGGGAATACTACGTTCCCATTCATCTCTAGTAGGTATTGGACGAGGGTAACCAGAAATACTTGAAAAATCACAGAATGCATACGTCTTTGCTAAGATCCTATTCATGTCATACCAGTGGAGTCACCAACAATATTCTGAAAAATGGAGTCGCCACTTAATTCGTCCTTCATGGAGTCGCCAAATAGATGATTACAACCATAATAGTGTCCAGGCTTTGTCTATCATCAAAGTTGGATCTCGTGTCATCTCCCAAGGAAGCTGAGCTTCGATCTCCTCTCCCCGGCAACGAAACCAAATTTGTTATCACTCCAAGAAACTCCTTAGGGTTGTAGGCTAAGGATGCTTGGTAACTTAAAAATAATGTGTAGGTATGCTTGGAACAATGGGGTATTTAATGTTCAATGTAATAGAAAACTCATCATACATCTAAAGAAACAATGCTTTCAGGAAACAATAATCAGATCAAGTAATTTAAAAGGAGGGGATGAAGAACACTAATCTTGATTGCCAAATACAGTTGGGTGTAAGGCTTAATACAAGATAGAAAGAAAATCCTTCACTTCAAATCTATGAGCTCAATAAAGAGATAACAGTCTTCATAAGCTAAGATAAACTGAAATGAAGTACAGAAATGGAAACGTGGATATTTCTAATATGAAAACAAAAGGGGACTACAATTTTATTATATCATAAGATTCCATACAGTAGCACAAAAATGTATCCCAGTTTGAATCTCGAATCTGTATTAAGTTTGTAGCTTTATAGCTTCACATCAAAGTCTTTAGATCCTAAAACAATGGATCTGATTTTCTAAAAACACAAAGTAAACTAGATTTACAAAAAACTAGGAAGAGATCCTCAATATGAGGTCAATCTCTATCTTTTGGTCTTCAAACATTGGTTGAAAGTTGATGAAGTGTAGCCTAACCTTCCAAGGCTCTTTGATCTGTTCCTCTGAAAGTGGAATTCGAATTTGATGATGTGTGCCAAAAATCTTGAAATTCTACCTTTTAAAACGAGGCCAAATGTGTTTGAACAACCTCTCTTTGACCTTATCTCACAAAAGTAGCATTTAAATCTGACTTGATAATTTACCACCTATCTATTCCAAGAGGTTTCATCTCTTTTTGGCTCGAAGGTTTCTGATCTGGGTGAAATTTCGAGTATTCTGGTCATTACAGGCTTTCACCAGCTAATTTACCCAAAAATCCGCTCCTTAGCTCGTGAAAGGCGGAGCTTTCACCAGCTATCTAGCAAAATTCAAGACGGGTTAGCTGGTGAAAGCGCAGATTTTTCCAAAATCAAATTTCTCAGTCATGGAGAGTCTGTTTTGCATGCTTGAATAGTCGATCGACATCTAAAACTCCTAATATTTCCAATGGTGCTTTCAAATCTTCATTTGGAGCCTAGGAATCTAGTCAAATATTCCATACAATATTAAGCATCATTCTTTCAAAAATGCCAGTGCATTTTTTATCGCTAACAGATGCTATAACACTCAGGGAGTTGGTGCTTCCTTCTAGTCGATGATAGAGAAACCAAAGAGTTGGTTCTCTCAACAAGTTGGAGCTTGTAAAACATAGGTAGTAGCCTCACTTTGAGTTGTTTCTCAAACATAGATGATGTACATAACTTTAAAGACTCTCTATCATTTCGAAGAAGAAGAGTTTTCTCCCTTTATGGGTTTCCTGATGAAAAATTGTCTTTGAGTATATCTTATGTGTGACTGATGCTCATTATTTATGATGTCCATATGTTGTATAATATTGATGATCACTTGAAGAAATATTAAGAATGGTTTAATAGACTTAAAATTGTTTCATCACAATAACAACTGATTCACCCCCCCTTCTCAGTTGTCTTAGTAATTTCAACAATTGGTATCAGAGCTGGTTACTTTTATTTAAAGGTATATCTGTAAGCTTAAACATGAAAATTCATGAAGGGACTTCAGCCAATAATCCTCCTCTATTTGATGGAACAAATTTCGCCTTTTGGAAGGTTAGAATGAGAACATACCTAATGGCCTTTGTTGCTGATGTTTGGGATGTAGTAGAGACTGGATATACAAAGCCTGTTGTGCTGCCTTCCAAGGATGATAAGTTGGAATTTATATTTAATGCTAAGGTAATGAATGCTATCTTGAATGTACTTGCAGAAGCCAAGTTTGTAAATGTGATGCATCTTCAAACTGCCAAAGAAATGTGGGATAAACTTATTAGCAGCTATGAAGGAAATAAGAAAGTAAAAGATGCCAAACTTCAAACATCTAGGTTGAAGTTTGAACAACTAAAGATGAATGAAGATGAAACAGTTAGCAGGTATTTTTTAAGGGTTGAAAAACTTGTGAATTCCATGAAGGGTGTTGCTGAGAAGATTGAAGAATCAATTTTAGTTCAAAATATTTTAAGATCTTTGCTTGATAAATTTAATCCAAAAGTCTCTACAATAGAAGAACTAAATGATCTTAAAACGTTGTCCATTGATCAACTCCTAGGAACTTTAACTACATATGAAATGAGAATTAACAAAGATAAATCCATCACTAGAGAATCATCTTTTAAAGTAGACAAGAATACTGATTCAGATTTAGATGATATTGAGGCAAAATTTTTGAAAAGGTTAAAGAAAGGATCAAGAAAATATCAAGGCAAACTTCCCTTCAAATGTCTTAACTGTGGTAAGATAGGTCATTTTGCATCTAAGTGTCCCCATAAGAAAAAGAAACAGAACTCTAATGATGAAAAGAAGTACAAATTCAATAAATATAGTAAAAAGAATAGTTTGTGTGCAAATAATGACAATTCCTCAGAAGACATAGATAGTGATTCATCATGTGAAAAAAAAGTGAATGATTTTATGCTTATGGCTATGGAATATTTTGATGATGAACACACAAGAGGTGAAATGGATGATGAAGAAGCTGTGGTGGATATGGAAGGTGAATTAATCAGTGCTTTGGAAGAAATTGATAGACTCAGATGTTAGAAGAGAAAACAAAAACAATTGTTGAAGAAGTTTAAAATGAATAGTGAAAAACCTGATGAAAAATTTTCTCTACTAAAAGTGGAGTTAGAAGAGGCAAAGAAATAGAAGACATACTGAAACAACAGTTGTCAAAGAAGAAAGCGAGGTGCGAAGCCTTTGAAGAAGAGATAGTAAAATCCAAAAAAGAAATGGAGAAGTTTAAGGAATTCTATCACCAAAATCTGTCAAGTATTAAAGCCTCAGAAGGATTAACCTCTATTCAAAATTAGCAAAGAAACCCAAAGTTGAAAGTTGGCTTGCGGTATGAAGAAGGATCAAGTAGTGATCATCCAAGTGATATATAATCTATCAAGTTTGTCAAATCCTCAAACATTGACAACAATCACTTTGCAGAAACAAAGAAAGAAAATCAACCACCAAGAAGGAATGAAAGAAAAAGTACCAAAACTAAATATGTAGATCAGAGAGATTATCGACATGAAAGAAATTGACCTCCTCAAAGAAGACACACTTTTTCAAGGTACAAAGGTTTTTTCTATGGTTATTATTTTTTCTGCTCTAATTTTGGTCACAAAGCTATAAACTGTTCTTTAAGATTTAGATATGAACAGTCAATATATTCAATGAATAACCATCTTCCACAACAAAGATAGAGACAACCAAGCAACAAACAACATCAAACTATAAATCAATTGATGTCTAGGAAAAGGATGTAGGTTAAGCATAACAATAGTTATGTGCATAACAATCATTATGATATGTTATTTAGTGAACCAGAATGTCACATCTGTCATAACTATGGACATAAAGATGCAGATTGTCACTTAAGGAATTTTAAGCCAAATTCGAGTGCTACTGCTAAAAATTTCAAGATTTGGAAGAAGAAAGAAGACGACAAGTGTATACTAGTGTTATCAGCACAAAGAAAAAAGAATCCCCGGTATATTGACAGTGGATGTTCCAAACATACGACTGGAGACAAAAGTAAGTTTCTAACTCTAAGTGAAAGCAAATCAGGGAATGTAACTTTTGGAAATGATGCACCAGGAAAAATAAAAGGTGAAGGAATGATAAGTTTGAGTAGTGGAAATGGGAAATCTCAATATGTGTTGTTTGTAAAAGGTCTAAAACATAATATTCGTAGTGTCAGTCAAGTCTGTGACCAAGGATGTGAATTCGTTTTTACCTCTAAAGATTGTAGAATAAAATATGTGAATTTAGGATAGTTATTTGCAAAAGGGATAAGAACAAAAAACGATGTATATGTGTTAAAAGAAGAAAAAGAAGAATGTTACTTAAGCAAGTATTATGAAAGTTGGCTATGGAATAGGAGACTTGGACACTTAAATTTTGATCATATAATCAAGCTCAAAAATTGTGGGGTAGTAAAGGATCTTCCAAAGATATCAAAGCCATATGATTATGTTTGTGAACCTTGCTAGATAGGAAAACTTACTCGCACTCAATTCAAATGTAAAAGCTCTCCTTCAATAGAAAAACCTCTCCAGTTAGTACATATAAATTTAAGTGGACCATCAAGGGAAGAAGGTACAAGAAAAGGAAATTATTTTATGTTGATTATTGATGATTATTCAATACTAACATGGGTTGCCTTTTTGAAAGAAAAATATGAAGCATTTGAAAAATTCAAAGTGTTTGAGTCTCTAACTGAGAATCAAATAGGAAAACAATTGAAGGTAGTAAGGTCTGATAGGGGAGGAGAGTTTAGCTCATGGAACTTCAAAGAGTTTTGTGATAAACATGGAATCAAAAGAGAGTACACAATTCCAAGGACTCCACAACAAAATGGAGTTGTTGACAGGTAGAATAGATCAGTACAACAAATGGAAAGATCAATGATGAATGAAAGGAACATACCTCAAACATATTGGGTGGAAGAAATTCATACAGCTATTAATATCCTTAACAAAGCACATCTCAGACCACACAGTGAAAAAACTCCTTCTGAACTATGGTTTGGAAGACCTGCTTCAATCAAGCATTTTAAAGTCTTTGGGAGTAAATGTTATATTAAAAATAATGATGAAAATATTGGAAAATATGATGACAGGGCTGATGAAGGTATCTTCTTGGGTTATTCTAAAAACAGTAAAGGGTACAGATCTTACAATAAGAGGTTGCATAAACTAGTTGATTGTATAAAGATAAAAGTTGATGAAGAAATCCCGGTCAAAAATGTAAGCAGTGCTGAACCAAGAACATAAGGTATAGTTGAATATGAAGATGAACAAGTCCAAGGATCAGAACGAGAAGAATATGAATAAGATGAAGATACAAATACTCAGGCTGGCATAAATCAGTAGAAAGAAAGAAAGAATCATCCTCTCAAAATTGTTAGAAAAAATCATCCTAAAAATCAGATAATTGGAGATATAAATAAAGGAGTTCAGAAAAGAAGGAAATTGTTAAAGACTCAGAACAAACTCATGTTGTTTTTTTATCTATGACTGAACCTAAAACATTTTACGAAGCCATCTAGCATGATGATTGGATTAGAGTTATGAATGAAGAGCTTGATCAGATTGAGAAGAACAATACTTGGGAGCTTGTTCCTAGACTTGAAGATAAGAATGTAATAGGTTCCAAATGGGTGTTCAAGAATGAAATGAATGAAAAAGGAAATTTTTTTAGAAATAAATCTAGAATGGTCTACAATGGGTATGCACAAGTTGAAGGGAAGGACTTTGATGAAACTTTTGCAACCGTGGCAAGATTGGAGGCCATCAGAATGTTCCTTGCATATTCATGTCATAAGAAATTTAAAGTGTATCAGATGGATGTTAAGTCAACTTTTCTTAATGGAGATCTAGAGGAAGAAGTATATATGGAGCAACCCAAAGGATTCTCATTGACAGATAATCCTAATTATGTTTGTAATATGAAGAAGACCTTATATGGACTGAAA
>JASDQU011505410.1:1646-13966 GCA_032191745.1 Picea mariana | reverse complement strand
TCTAGTCATCATCCTTGAAGTTTTCTTCTGTAATATCCTAGGTGCCTTCTTGAGTTTGAATATTTCTTTCTTTCTGTCTTCATAATGGATCAACATGCTCCCTCTGCATCTATAAGAACAGTACTGGAGAAACGTGTTGTTACCTACATCTCACCCACTGTATCTGAGTATCCATCATTTTCTTCATCTTGAATATTTCTGATAGGCATCTTTAGGAGCCTCCTACTCCTATATAAGTACAAGATATTGTTTGGTCTTTATTGACTATCACCATATCATACGTCCTTCTTGTGTTGTCTAACTTTTTCAAGTCATGCAATAAGTTCTTTCTTCCCAGACTTGTTTACTTACAATATGATTTCTTTTTCACTCTCATGAGTGATCATACATAAAATAAATATTTTATCTCTTTATCCTTTTCTTTGATAAGTCCTTCATAAGTCTGCATAGACACTGAAATAAAACGAGGTTAATTCACATTTTCACAAAAATCTAACTTGTAATGATAAAGTATTAAATAAATTTAAAATACTTTGGATCATGGGGTTCTGGAACAGTGTACAGAAGGGAAGTCGACATAATGATAATCGACGTTGCTGGAATTTCTTATTCCACAATGGCCATTCGAGGCTCGTGCGTCCCCTTGTGTCGATGGGCCAAAGAAGTCGAAGGCGCTTGGGACAAGTGGCAGATCTTTCTTTTACCGACATCGAAGATGTTATAAGGGGGCCTTATCTTGGGCTTGTCTCACTTATGAGGCATGCTCATGTAGACAACCCACAGTCTAAGTGAGAAAAAAAATTGCATATCGGGGAGGAGAACATCTGGAGCAGAGCCAAAATAAAAGAACTGAACGAAATTCGAACGAAAAGAACCATAACAAACGTAGAGTAAATGGAGAGGCACTGGAGGAGAGGAAGGGACCTTGTGGATGTGTCATGTACCCATCACAATCTACCAACCCTACTTCATTGAAGGATCTATTAAACCAGAATGAGAGAATTTCCTTGCATGCTCGTATGAGCTTTGAATGTCACTCATCCTACGAGATATGGATGTAAGGGAGGAGACATATGTAATTAAGCCATCTTTCTGCATGTTGGTTGGTTGGCACCCCATGCGAGGGTACTTACCATCATAAAATTACCTAAATCAAATATATTTATTTATTTTTAATTTCTTTATGTAAAATAATACACATACATTTAAAGGATACATTTTCAAAATGACTAACAACAAATATGCATATATTTGTTTAAAAATCTATTAAAATTATAACAAAGAAAAGTGCTACAAGTCTCTGAAAAAACATATACCTAAAATATTTACGATATCTTTGTTTAAACATCTATTAAAATTATAACAAAAAAAAGTGCTAAAAGTCATCAAGGTGAAAAAACATATACCTAAAATATTTAGTAATATTTTTAAATGATGGTGTTTATAGTTTAAAGTTGAAACATCCACAACAATAGGACATTTACAATATAACAACCCTAAAATATGATAAAGCAATCTTCCATTATGAAAATAAAATAATATGTGATAAATTGTAAGTACATGTATGTTATTCCTTTATAAATGCAATAATGTAAGACTAAGTTCAATAATAGTATTACTAATGGGTGAAATAAATTTAAATAATATATCCATTTTCATTTTGAGTGATCCATCCTATAAAATGAATTAAAAAGAAAAATAATTTTATAACTAATAAAAAATAATAAAATTTTGTTTTTTAGTTTTTAATTAACATTAATAATTTCAATATTTTTTTTTTAATAAAATTGTTTATATAAAAATTGAAATATTTTTTAATTATATTAATTTTTTTCTTAAATTAAAATTTGATTAGTTAGAGCTTAGATGTATGTGGGTCATTGTTTCTTAAAGTAAATACGAGCAGTTTTTATAAGTACTAAATTTTTTAATCTCCATTAAATAATTATTTTTTAAATTGAAAAATGTTATAAAGATTATTTAAGAAAATTATACATATGTATTAATAACAATAGAATGTTCTAACAAGTTTATTAACTTTATAAATGAAAATACTACTTTTTTCAATTAACTTTATCAATAAAATCACTACTTTTTCAATTATGATAAAGGAATTTATAATCCACGATTATATTTTATTAAAAATTTCTAAATAATAAAATAGTATGTATTAATCACAAAAAATTGTTTTAACAACTTTATTAACTTTATAAATGAAAGAACAACCTTTTCAATTAACTTTATAAATGAAAATATGGTTTTTAAATTGTGATAAAGAAATTCAAAATTCATCATCAAAATTCAAAATGGGTATTTAGAATGAAAGACTCATTTAACAGGAATTGTTTATATATCCAAAGAAAACAACTCTCACGACTCGCGCAAAACAAAATAGACAGAATGCTGCTGTGGATAACAAAATAGACAGAACATGTTATTTTGCTGATATTTTTTTCTGTTCTTTTGCTGATAATTTTTTGTTATTTTGCTGATATTTTTTTCTGTTATAGTTTTTGCTTATTAATCTCCTCATGAATTTTCATGGACTAATGCTGGGATTTTGATCCTGACAGTCTTTGTGTAATGCCTCAGGTTCAAGAATATTAGGATGCGTTAGCAGCTGAAAACTCAACAAATCCAAGCAACACAATCAGAACAGATTATCTATAGTATGTCTTCTTTATCTATTTAATTTCACTATGAAGTATACATAAAAAAAAATATTAGATTTAGATTTGCTGGTTTGTCTAAATAGCAAACTGATTTCCTCATGAATACGAAAATAAAAGTTTTTTTTTATTTTTTTAATTGATATTGGGTTGTTATTTTAGGTTTTTTTTTTTAATCTTACATGGAAATCCTAGTTCTGCATGAACTCCAAATCAGAAACTAAACAGAGTAAAACAAGAAATCCTTTATTTCTCTATAACTGTCTTTATCTGTGTGTTTGCTAGTCTTTTTGTCAATCCATCATTGTATTTCCCTGACCTCTTTCGAGCTTTAAGCTTGAATGGATTGACGAGGGAAGCTTATTGACATTTGGGCGTATAGCCAAAACTGATCAATGAAAACCTCGCCATCTCTTGGAAGAAATAACAGAGGCAGCGATGGCGTAATGTTGTCTCCGAGACCTCGTCGGGCAGAGTGAACTCGCTGGGCAGACTGAATTCCCTTTTGATCTCGTCTCTTTTCCAGGTTGTTGATTGCCCATAGAGTGAACTCGCTCTTTAGTTCCAAGTTACCTACTTTCCCATGGCTCTAGGTATCGGAAATTTAGGGTTCCTTTATCAGCTAATTGACCCACCTCCCATCTATTACACTCTCAGGAATAGTAACCTTCGAAACTCCAGTGATTCGGGCTCCACCCATCTATTACACTCAGGAATAGTAACCTCGAAACTCCAATTACGGGCTCGACCCACTACGCGTCAATAAAAACTGGGATAGACTTTAAAACTTGGGATACTGAGAGTTTATTGTGATTCACAATTCTAATTCTACCAATATTAGGTTATTTGTGTTACGCTTACTGGCTTTGAAGCGTTATATTAATCTTTTCTTTTTAACTTAACTTGTGTAATTCATTCCCTGAATGTTTTTTTTTTTAAATTAACTTTTGTAATTCCCTAAATAAATCCAATTTCAAATCGAAAATACATAAACACAAACTAAAAATTTCTGAACTTAAAAGACAATAAACGTATCCGTGTATTTTTTCCAATATATCAATGCTCTTCTTTCACTAGATTACAAATAATAAACATTACCGATTATTACAAATATCGTAATGTAATAATAAATATCATAATAACAAATAATAAATATTACCAATTATTACAAATATCATAATGTAATAAAGAAAATCGAGTATTTTATTATTATTTTGTGTATATATCCCCAACACGTCGGCCCACGCGCGCCTGAAAAGAAAAAACAGAAAAACTGTAGATTCAAATGTTGTCAGAGAGAAAACCCAATACTTCCGCAAAGGAGCATTTAAGAATTCCTAAACTAAATTTTTAGAAGCGAAACATAAAGATTATCAAAGAACAGATGCAGAGTATTTCTCCAATAAATTATAGTCTATAATTTATCCTTTGACAATAAGAATTTGAAAAAAAATTAAATGATAACTGGAAAAACACTTAACAGAGAAAAGGAAATGCCACCAACACCTCCACACAAGAATATTGTCAACAACTTGCCTATTACTGATCGATCATTTCGAGATTACAGAAAAAACTTTCTGCAATGGCAAGGCCCATGGTCCAGCAAAAGAAATCCACTTCCTCCCAGGTCGACCCCCTCTTCCTCAAGAAAATAAAATAATATATGTCTTTCCACCCTCACCTCAAATCACTAAAACCAAACTGAAAATAAAACTATGAAAAAATGAACTGAAAGAAGTGTCCATCCTGTTGATCTTATTGGCACACGCGTACCTACTCTATTCTATTGATAATTTAGTTGTTCTAAATGATACAATAATGCCAGTGCATCCAGTCAAGCAATTGATTATATACATTGACTTCTTGACTGTTTATTAAAAACATTAGATAAACAATTTGTCCATTTGTCCTAAAAACCCAAGGTTTACAGTGTAATGGAAACTGTAGATGGATGTGCACAATGCAACTAGAAATATCCTTCATATAATTAGCTATAGGATCGATAAATTCATAATTTATTGATATACCTTTTATGCTCTTGATGACAAGTTGATCATGGCCACCCTCTTCAATTTCTTCATCAAGGCTGATCCTTGATTCCAACTCTACAAAATCAAGCTCACAACCATATCCTTCCTCTATTTGCAAGTCAAATGGTATAACAAATTCTTCTCTTTTTGGAGGAAGACTTTCCAAGAATCATTTAGGATATTGGAAATCATATGACTCAAATCCAACATCCAATAGTTCAAGTTCATTTTTTAATCTTTCAGCAACTAAACCAAGAAAACAACTTTTACCTTCAGGTGTGAATCGACTGGATTTTAAACAAAGAAACACTTCTTTTGAGAAAATCTCATCAGTATCAAATTCTGCTAACTCAACCCTCAAAGTTTGCAATAGTTCACCAGATAGAGTGTTTGCCACATACCTTGTCATATTGGATCACCATCAATGCTCTAAAATCTGGATTCTTTGGCAGTGAAGTTCCTCTGAACTTTGAAGCTCAGGATCTTGAACAATGGATTCACTAGGTGAATGGTACAACCTTCCTGTTTTTTTCTTCTGTTCACCATTAGAACTCAAAACTAAAACTTGAAGTGCACTGTTGGAGAAAGTTTCCCTAGTACAGTCGCCAAAATATTATCACTCTGTAATTTCTCGGCTGAAGAAGAAATCGACGAAGGTAACTATTTCAACCGCTTGGAATCTTCGATCTATCCCTCCAAGACTTAGAGAGGACTCTCTCTGTGTGTTTTAACTTGGTTTGGAATAGGATATTAGGCTAGTTATGAGGGATCAGTTTTTTTGTTTTTTAAATGGTTGGGTTGGGACAACCAGGAGGGCTAATGGGAAAATGGGGTCTGGGCTTAAATATATGACTTACTCTCATATTCAGACAAATCTCCTAGATAGGGAAAGGTAGTGGAAATGTTGGATTGAATTAAGTTTTAATGGTGTTGAATGAGGGAGAAATAGCGGCGAAAAAATGAAAGCAAAGGAGCATTTAAGAATTCCTAAACTAAGTTTTTAGAAGAGAAACATAAAGATTATCAAAGAATAGATGCAAAGTATTTCTTCAATAAATTCTGCTCTATAATTTCTCCTTTAACGATAATAATTTGAAAACAAATTAAATGATAATTGGAAAAACACTTAACAGAGAAAAGGAAATGCCACCAACACCTCAGCACAATAATCCTATCAACAACTTGCGTATTATTGACTGATCATTTCGAGATTACAGAAAAAAAATTTTTGGAATGGCAAGGACCATAGTCCAGCAAAAGAAATCCACTTACTCCTAGGTCGACCCCCTCTTCCTCAAGCAAATATAATAATATATGTCTTTTCACCCTCACCTCAAATAACTCAGATAAAATTTGAAATACAAAGAACCCCCCAGAAAAAGACAAGTGTCCTCTATCTAAACATAAAATCGGGAGTGTTATAACCAAACCCCTCAAATTAGGATTTAGCTCTTTGATGAGTTTTACAATAAGAAACAAATATCTTCTAGTGTGAAATAGATGAGAATCATCCCTAAATCTGACTAAGAGTCGTGAGAAATTATCTGGCAGTGTGTAATAGAAATTTGGGTGAGATTCATGTGATTCTGGTTGTCTCCACCGAGTGTCTTGTGAACTGTTCTTCTATTCTAGATATCTTCCAGATGATGTACCGATGGCGGGTTCCATGATCTCATACACCCAGCATATCATGTCAACCTCTGGAAAAGTGCCACGATAAGGAAGAAAGAACACTGAGATAAAGGTGAAAATGCGTGGAACCTGGGAAAATAATGGTGTTAGATAAGGAATAAGTTGCCGCCAGTCCGCCTCCCAAATGATGAAAACAAATCTTTCAATCGACACATAGAATCTTTGATTCTTCTTAAATAATAATTTCGTTCCACCCCAAGGGGCGCTGAACAACTGATCGTTCAATGGCGAACCATAGTTGTTTCATACACATTTAATGGAGTAAACTACTGAATCCTCTGACTGCCAGACTTCCCCCGAGCTAAATCACTAAATTTTGTCTATATGCAAGCATGATAGGTGAAGGATATCTCCATGAAAAAACCAGAAGAAACGACAAGTGGTGCTTATACAACATTTTCATGTGTCTGTGTCATTTTTATTCCTAGTCTTTTATCCACATGCGTCCCACAAACACATTTATGATTTTATATATGGTGCTACATCCATACTATATAGATGATGAGCCAAGGCTATGATGATGGGGCTTGGCGCTTGTCCCGTAGAATTAGTGGAACTTTGGCCCTGCGTGGCTCACTAGGCGCTTACTAAGATCATGTTGTGGTCTTGTGCAGGTGCTTGAGTGCGAAGCGGGAGCATAAACTTGTCCTCTGGACTAGGTTTTGATGAAAAACACATAAAACAAAACCCAAATTTAGTGCAGAAGCTCGAAAACCATCAAATGCACTGAAAGCTAGAGAATTCGCCCCATGATGTGTCCACGGGCTAGAAAACTCGAAAAAAATCTAGAACGCCTGAGAAATGAAAGAAATACAAAGGCTAGGATGATGAATATAAAGATCAGAGAGCCATTTTTAAATCTAGCTACACGCTTTCGGTCACTAGGGGTACACAAAAATTGGGTTCTAAGTGACCGAAATATCTCTCTTTTGGTAGCTAACATAACATGAGACTCTACTCTTTAGCGATCGAAAACAAAAACTCTTGTTTGATAACAACTGAGGTGAATTGAGAGATTTCTTTCATTTTTACATCTTTGTTGTGCGTCATGAGCAATATCATAATGCCTAAAATAGATAACAGTCAAAATATTTATTTCCCTACAAATTATAGGGTCCTAACATAATTATTGGGACCAATTCTTGGTTTTCCTAATGCACCTTAACCTAACGCATGTCCATCTACCTCTAGATTTCAATTTTGATCACTTTGAAATTTTTTATTTCCCTATAAATTATAGGGTCCTAACATAGGCTCCATCAGGGGATGGAAACTCTTCGGGATGTGTCAATAATTCATAAAACACTAAGTTTCATAGACTGGATGATCATTGGGTTGTCCCCAAACTGTAGAATGAAATACTGTACCCATTTCTTGTACTTGTTCCAAATCTGAGGGCTGCAAACCAAACTGAAAATAAAACTATAAAAAACTGAACTGAAAGAAGTGCTCATCATGTTGAGCTTATTGGCACACTCTTACATACTCTAATCTATTGATAATTTTGTTGTTATGAATGATACAATAGTGCCAGTGCATCCAGTGCATCGAGTGTAGTTGAAACTGTAGATGGATGTGCACAATGCAATTGTAATTATCCTTCATATAATCAGCTACAGGATCGATAAATTCATAATTTATTGATATACCTTTTATGCTCTCGATGACAAGTTGATCCTGGATACCCTCTTCAATTTCTTCATCAAGGCTGATCCTTGATTCCAGCTCTACAAAATCAAGCTGACAACCATATCCTTCCTCTATCTGCAAGTCAGATGGTATAACAATTTCTTCTCTTTCTAGAGGAGGAATACTTTCCAAGAATCATTTAGGATATTGGAAATCATATGACTCAAATCCAACATCCAATAGTTCAAATTCATTTTTTAATCTTTCAGAAACTAAACCAAGAAAACAACTTTTACCTTCAGGTGTGAATCGATTGGATTTTAAACAAAGAAATAATGCTTTTGAGAAAATCTCATCAATATGAAATTCTGCTAACTCAACCCTCAAAGTTTTCAATAGTTCACCAGATATAGTGTTTTCCACATACCTTGTCATCTTCGATCACCATCAATGATATGAAGTCTGGATTCTTTGGCAATGAAGTTTCTCTGAACTTTGAAGCTCAGGATCTTGAACAATGGATTCGCCAGGTGAATGGTAGAACCTTCCTATTTTTGGCTTCTGTTCATCATTAGAGATCAAAATTGAAACTTGAAGTGCACTGTTGGAGAAAGTTTCCCTAGTATGATCGCCAAAATCTTATCACTCTGTAATTTATTGGCTGAAGAAGAAATTTATGGAGGTAACTGTTTCAACCGCTTGGAATATTGGATCTAGCCCTCCAAGACTCAGAGAGGGCTCTCTCTCTGTGTTTTAACATTGTTTGGAATAATATATTAGGCTAATTATGAGGGATCATTTTTTTTTGTTTTTAAATGGTTGGGTTGGGACAACCAGGAGGACCATTAGGCAAATGGGGTCTGCGCTTAAATATATGACTCACTCTCATATCTAAACAAATCTCCAACACAGGGCAAGGTAGTCGAAATGTTGGATTGAATTAAGTTTTAATTGTGTCGAATGAGGGAGAAATAGGGAAGAAAAAATCCAAGCAAGGAGCATTTAAGAATTCCTAAACTGAGTTTTTAGAAGAGAAACATAAAGATTATCAAAGAATAGATGCATAGTATTTCTCCAATAAATTATGCTCCATAATTTCTCCTTTGACAATAAGAATTTGAAAACAAATGAAATGATAACTAGAAAAACACTTAATAGAGAAATGGAAATGCCACCAACACCTCCGCACACGAATCTTGTCAACAGCTTGCCTATTATTGCTCGATCATTTCGAGATAAGGTTCCTCATTGTTTCTAGAATCTGGGTGGTTGAAATTCCTTCGTTGTTATGTCCAAGTTCTTTAAGAGGTCCTTGATTGGGATTTTCTTCAGGTCTGATCTCCTCTTCATTGTGTCTTTCCATTATCACAACAGACCAATTTGTTTTTTTTTGTAACAATAAACATATTTTTTAGTTTTTCTTTTAACATAAATAAAATAAGCTATACTAATTTGCCCTTTCCCTTAGGTCCAAGTTCTATAACTTTCAGCTATGATACCATATGTAATGTATCCCAAATTTCTCAATAAAAAAAAAATTGTTAGGGACATTAAAACTCCTTGACTCTTCAACCTTTTCTCAAACATAAATTTATTATCGTCGCAATTGTATTAAAAAAATTACCTCTTTGTAATTAAGACGACTACTATCAAGATAGATATATTATCTCTACGAAGTCATGTTATTCAAAGGATTACAGTGAATAAATAAACCATGGACATTAGACTAGCATATATTTTTTCCATAACGTTTGTATTAATAAATATGATACATGTATTGCTTACATTATCAACTATAGATACTATAGTATGTATAACATGACATTGATATTATTCCTATCATTATCTATTTATAAAAGTTGTTTACCAAAAGACCCAACTTATATAAATCTTCACCAATACCAATATGTAACCATTATATGGAAACATAACACTTACCAACATATAATCCAATGTATGGAGTCCTTAACATATACCTATACACACACACACACACACACACATTAGATTCAACACATGTTATAAATATATATATCATACTCATTATATATATGTTGTATATCATGTGAACTATTATAACATTTGTACTATTCCTAGAATTCATATTCTTATAACGTGACATTCCACCTCAATGTAATTCCTTTTGTGGCACATTGAAATAGTTCTATGCATAAACAGGAACGACATAAGATCAGAAGGAGAGGCAAACAACATGCAGAGATCAGAATCTCAGGAGAGAGGGTGACAGTGACCACAATATCACAACACATAGGACCAACAACTATCTGATCAAAACAAGGTGTATGAGCCTTAAGGATTTGTGCACGCAGAAGAGAGAACTTACCAAAGTTCCAAAGTCTCAAAGTATTTTTGGACCATCCTTCATCAAGGAGGATAGGTGGCGTAAGATCCACAAGTCCAGAAGTTCATGGATTAGAAGGAGGTGAAATAATTGAAGTAATTTGAGATCATTCATCACCAGGAGGAGAATCTAGCTCATTGATCATTGGGAGATATGTTTGAACAGACCATGAGTTTAGGAGGGATAAAAGATTTAGATTTAAAATCCCTGAATCCCAGAGAGACAGAGAGCCAGAGTAAATTTCAACCGTTAGATCCAGAGGGATATGTGGCGATGGATTCTGAGCTCTGGAGAAATCTCACTTCAATAATTTCCAGTTGAGAATTGAAATCCCCAAAGTGCAGAGAGCCAAAATAAATTCTCGATCGTCAGATCATCTGAAGTAGATATCAATCGTCAGATCATCCAAAGAAGATCTCAAGCGTCAGATCATCTGAAGTGAATCAGGGCCATCTGATCCAGAAAAGATATGGCGTAAACTTATGGAATCTGGGTAAATACTCAATGTAAGCCTCAATCATATGATTGAAGAAGACACATGGAAAAAATTTGCATACTTTGAGGGGAAGTGAAGTTTGAGACTTGATATTTTAGAAGTTCGGAGACTCGAAGGAGATCTTGAATGTTGATTGAGGAAGAGGCCACAGAACCATTGATCCAGTTGAAAGGTCAAATTCCTGAAGTAGAGGTAGATCCGTCAATTAAGAAGGATAGGTTTTTGCAGTTCATTGAATTAGGAAGATTGGTGTACAGAGGAAAGCAGGGTTTGAGATTTGAAACTCCCGGAGTCCGGATCACGAAGTAAATCACAATCGTTGATTTAGGAAGGCTATATCTGATCTGCATACTTGAGAGGATAGATCTAAACCTTTTATTCAGGATCACCTTCAATATCATGAGATCCACAATCTTGTTGCATTGTGGGAATTGGAGGTTCAAAAAATTTTAAAAGTTCGGGGAGGGGCGTAATCAAAACCATAGTTTTGGAGAAAGGACAGGTGGAGGCTTGAGGTAAATTGCAGGGAGAAATGTAGTTTGATCTCAAACCTCCTTTGGTCAAGACCACAATCACATGGTCACGTGATATCATCTCCCAAGGTCACATCAATGGAAAATAGGGGAAGGAGATAGTGTTGTTAGGCTCCACATAGGAGGTTACGTGTTGAAAAGTCAAAAATCCTCTGCGTGTATAATCCAACGAAACTGATCAAACAAAATATGATCGAAGGGATATTGTTTCATCTCATGATTTCTTGATCAGTTACGATTTAGTTACACTAACTTAATCATTGTTCCTGAGCAGTTGAATCATTGTTCCTGAGCATTGGAATCATGAATCCTGAGCAATTTTTAGATTCTCAACTTCAGCGTTGGAGATGCAGAGTGTAACCGATGTTGAGAGAAATAATAAAAGAAAAATGCTCTGACAGAGAGAGGTTGTTGTTTATCTATAAAAAGTAGTCAAACACTAAGCAATGAATATTACAACATGAACTAAGGGAGAAAATGCAGAGATGAAGAACATAATCTCAACATAGAAGAAATGGTGAAAATAACAGACAATATGAGAAATTAAGCATAAGAATATGCGAGTAGGAAGACACTGATGTAGACAGAGAATAGCAATGTAGTAGAACAGTGATGAGACTAGTCAGCCATTGATAAATATTATATCACTGTAATAAATTTCAGCAAGCAAAGAATTATATCTTAGGGAGGTAGGGTGGTGCTTGGTAGGACTCTTTTCCTCAGAGTGTCAAGTGGGTTCTTAAACACAGGGAGTTGTAGCTTCCATCTGGTTATAGCCAGAAAAACCAGGGTGGTAGGGTGGTGCAAAAGAGAACCATTGTTCTCTATTATGCAAGTTGGTTCCTGTGTGATTGGATGTTTGTGCTTCCATCTAGTTGGTGCTCAAACATTCAGGGAGTTGGTGCTTCC